>OX463848.1:41002855-41088098 GCA_949825065.1 Odontocerum albicorne
TAACCATAAACATGAATCATACACAAAAAATAGTAGAAAGTAGTACGTACATGCATACTACTTACGTACATGCATACTATAATACAAATATGAGACACGCCAAGGCTCAGGAAATTCAAAGCCCAAACATATAAAAGTTATGTAACTTTTTCCATGCAAACAGTTTTTTTTAAATTTTACTTAAAGACTGACTCAGCTAAGTTACCGTTTTTAATCTTGGTTTTTTCAAATTGGTTATTGATTTCAAAGACTGTCAATGTTCGTCTTATTTTTAAACGTTGGAGGGGAGGGAGTTAAATTTATGTTTGAAAATTTGTCAAAATCAAGGAAGCGGAAATGATGTTGAGACTCTACGAAGTTTTGTCACTTTTACGAGTTCAAATAATAAAAAAAGGCAAACTTTTTGATGAAAGGGAGGGATCAAAGTTCCTTGATGTTGTGTTTCAGAGAAAAATGTGAGTAAAAATTATATTCAAAGGAAAAAATTTATATAAGAAAAACGACTCAACGAAGTGGAAGTAAATCAAAAAATAAAAGGAAAAGTTTATTATATAACGCAAGTTTGACATTAGACATTTATATTATACATAATTAGGAGAAACATATATACATACTTACCAGCACACCATTTCCTTATCGGGGGGAGTGGGTAGGACAGAGTGCAAGATTTTCCGATCTCTAGATACATATTTCGCCTGTTCCATATATTCATATATCTTCTAATACGATCACGATTTTCCTAATTTATATACAGGAAAGGTATACCAGACTATCGTTAGACCCGCAATTATGTATGGCTCAGAATGTTGGACTATGTACAGCTCCTACTCTAGGCAACTTGAAACAGAAGAAATTCGAATGCTTAGGTGGTCGGCAGGAGTATCACTAAAATATAGAATTAAGAGCTCACGCATTCGTGGTAGCCTGAGGGTCACTGACATAAACAGTAAGCTGGAAGAGCGATAGCTGAGATGGTACGGGCACATAAGACGGAGATCACCAGACCAAACGGTAAATACGGTAAATCAGTCTGTGGATCGTCCTCGACAGCCGTCCAGAGGAAGACCAAATAACTCCTGGATAACTCAGTGCTTCAAAATCCTGCAGAGAAACGGCCTAGATGAAAGCGACACTCAGAACCGAAGAATATACAGCCTGAGAATGAGAAGAGTCGACCCTACCAGCCTACCTAGACAATGAGTTGGGTCAGTGCCAGGAAGAAGAAGACGATTTGCCTAATTTTTAACATATTTTTATAACAGAATCATTCACTTGATCCATCCATGCTTTCTATAATTTTCTTCTTCCACGAATTCCACTCACATTACAGTCTATATCTGTTTTATTATTATTTATTTATTCTGTAGGAACTACTGTCGTCGCTGAAATATTGTCAACACACAGGTCAACGACCGACGAAACGACCTTTGGATATGTCCAAAGGCCGCATACCAAAACATTGAAATTGTTTACCCACAAATACTATTTACGATACATTCCACCGTAGAAAGAGAACGCATCACGCTGTCTCGCCGTTTTCGCCAACAAATTGTCTACCCACAATATTATTTGCGATGTCTGCAATATTTCAATCGACCATTTCTGCACGCACAGAAGCGAGATAAAAATATATTGCGGGCGCACTCCCGCGCCCATTCTGAAATGTATAAATACCTACTTACCGATAAATAAAGCATCATTAATCATTAATTATTATTCATTGATTCATTCACTCTGTCTTTCCGCATTGCTAATTGACGTATTTTATTTAAATACCAAACAATCAAAATCATCATCGCGTCCTTCAAGGACATTCGCTAAAATTCATTCGTTCCATGTGGCTTAACCATCACACAGTTCTCTTATTCATCTAACTCATTAGTCTCAAATTCAAATTCGTCTCATACCACTTCAATTCCTATTCTGTCACATTATATTCTCACCCCATGTATTAATTTCAATTTATACATTTCTAAAGGAGATAGATGATTTAGTAAATTATACATTTAATTTTTCTTTCTTTTCAAAATTTTATTGTAAAATGTATACTTGTGGTCTAATTGATAATACATCTGTCTTCCAACCCATGAGTTGCGGGTTCGATTTCAGTTTGGTTTTTACTAAAGGCTTCTTCAATATATTATATATTTGGTTGGTTGGAGGAGTTTGCAACATGGAAATAAACTCATCAAGTTGAACTGTAAACAACAGAAGTGTATACAATTGAGCCAGTTTATTGCCAAGTGGTCGTTTTTAACACTTGCTACCCTGTGATGGATAGCGAGTGACCAGAACTCATATTTTGTTTAATTTCTTCATATATACTTATTTTTTGCACTTATTTTATACTATTCGACGTTTTAATACATAATTAAATGATTTTAATAGCTAATTATAAAAAATAACCTAGCGGATTTTGAACAATTTTAATTTAAAACATATTTTTAATTGGACGCTTAGCGTCCAGCACAGTGGCTAGCGATTTTTAGCACAGTAAGGCAAGTGTTAAAAAAAATCAGACTCTATTTATTTACTTAACAAAACTTGATTCTACAGCGCACAATTTAAAAAAAAAATACACATGACAAGAAATAATAAAAAATACACATAATTTGCGAAAAAACAACAGGTAATTTAATTTGGACACACAATTTTAATAGATCTGGGTTTGTTGCCTTTCATTTGTCGTGCCACCAGTAAACTAGGCTTTTGCCTGTATCTCACTTAGGACATATAGCATGAAGAAGATAAATTGATACTTTTTCCGATTTTGATTATATAAAACTCCGTTGCACATTCTCATCAACCTGACAAACAGTGACACTCAATTACATATGTATACATCACGCGAAATCAAACTCTTCACACTTCATCACTCCAGACATACCAAAACATTCATCCCACAATACATTGCACATAATCATAAAAAAACAACAAAAAATACCACACTCAAGAGCTCACACAAACCTTCGCAACAAGTCATTCCTCTTGCAAGCCCAAATACTCAAACTCCTGTTGCAATAGCAAACCACGCTACGATCGACTGCCTAAATTGTTTTCCTTCCTTTGCTTTTATTGAATTCGGCACCCCATCGTATGTTATGGGAGCTAAATAGGCATATTGCCTTTGAGCAAAATATGTTTTAACTCTAGGGATGATGAACATTTGATCAGTTGCCATGCGTGTCATGTGTCTCTGCAGAGTCTGCATCTTCCCTTCCTCTCGATGATAGTGCCAGAGAATGGATTTGAAATGTAAATTGGCTATGTTCAGGACCCTATACTCCATGAAAAGCTCAACTGTGGGACACCAGGCAGGAAGTTTATTAATTATTTTTATAATCAATTTTTGGGAAATCTGCAATATGTGTTTTTGTGTTAACCTGTTCCCCGCGGGGAGCACAAACGCCTGTGATCTGACGACAATCCAAGTTTCAAATCACAAATACTTAAAAAAAATGACACAAAACCGGAATAAAAATTTAACTTAAATTTAAAATAATCTTTATTCTAGCGACATCTCTGAAAACCTTGTCAAATAATATATTAGTTTATGAGATATTGTTGAATAAACAGAGCGCCGAATTTTTTTGGTTTCTCAATATTTCCAGCATTAACGACCTGTCTCGCGGATCGAGTCCTGCGATGAGTCTCTCTTACGTAAATAAACATTACTAAGTCTCTCTTACGTAAATAAACATTACTAGTGCTATATGCATTTGATTGGGTGAGTGTCATGAAGCATTGATTTGATCGTAGCATTCCTTTGTTTATTTTACGTAATGTTAAGTTTATCTCCTTTATTTAATGAGTCTCCTTAAGAGTAATGACTATTATTTATTATCAGAAAATTACTTAAGTGTCATGTTTACTTGGTGTTGCAATCAAATATCAGTGGTTTTAAACAAAATATGTGTTTAAACTTAGAAATTAAAAAACGCTGAAATTGTGCCGCGCACAGGATTCGTGGAATTTGATTTTTAACGCGGTGAACAGGTTAAGGTGCATCCACCCAAAATGATATACCGTAAGAAAGTGCCGACTGACATAAAGCGAAGAATATACTTTTAAGAATATTTTCACTGAGCACATTTCGAATCATACGGAATATGTATCCTAGTTTTTTTATTGCTGGATTACTGCGTCAATTTATGAAACCAGATTAAGTGTCAATTTATGCAACCATATTAAGTGTCAATTTATGCAACCAAATTAAGTGTCAATTTATGCAACCAAACTAAACAATTGTAAAAAAAAAAATTGAGTGAAATGTGAAGGCTTTTATTTAATATATGGAGAAAAAAAAACAATGAAATTACAAAGTAATTGTTTCTAATACCCCACGATACCCCTGAGAAATTTATTTATTTATTCTTGTTTTTTTACATGATAAGGAAAAAATATAAGCAAGACCAAATAACAGTTTCAAGAGAAACATTACAATAATCATATAAAAAATATATTTCCCTTCCCTCATCATAGTTCCTTTTTTTGCTCTGATACCGTAAACCTGCTGCTGGCCGACTAGGAATGACTTTTTTAAGTCAACCAGTGTTTTACATATGTTAATTAACTAAGAAGAACATTTGAATAATAATAAAATCAAACATTTGAAATAAATGGGATTTAAGCTTTTTTAATTGAATGATAAAAAATTAAAAACAATGCCATCACCATGTACGGATCCAAGGTCGTCGCGGAATATTGTCGCATACATAAGGTCAATGACCGACGAGATTCGCATTTCTCGACAAATTTAAATAAACATTCCGAAGTTCATACGCCGGCCATTCAAGTCCAAAGATCACCCGCCGGCCAGTCATCTCGTAGCGAGCGGACCGCACCACATACTAGAGAGAGAACGCACCACGCTGTCTCGCCGGTTCCGTAAATAGATTGTTACCTACAATACTACAATTGACCATTTCTGCATGCACAGAAGCGAGGTAGAATCATATCGCGAGCGCACTCCCGCGCCCATTCTGAAATGTTATAAATATCTACGTACTATCAAAATAAAGTAATCATTCACTCTCTTTCCGCATTGCGATCTAACGTGTTTTATTTATTTACCAACAATCATAATCATCATATACCTTTAAGGGACATTTCCCTAAAACCATATCAAAAACAAAAAAATAGCTACTTTTATACGAGGCAAATGATGCAGAAACAATAATAAAATATTACAATTTATATAGCATCTTTATCAAGGGCGCTGTTCCTTGGGATTTTAACCCACTTTTATTAACAGGTTAAAAATATTACAAAATAAGTTCAGCGTAAGGATACGAAGTTGGTGGCTAAGACCATTAAGTTATGTACTTCCACGCATGTGTACATGTTTGATGAGAAAACCGCAGAAAAGTTACTAAGAGAAGACGAACTACAAAAAAAAACGGTAGATCTTCCGATACGTTTTAGTAACATAACATAGTAGGCGTTATGTGTAGTGTAGAGTATATTATGTGTATAGTGTTCATATATAATTATTCATTTTGATAAGACTTACTTAAAAGGGTTGTCTTCGAGTGCTTTCTAAAGTTGCACACGCCATCCACATCTTTGACAAGTAGAAACATACTATTGTATTGTATTACACTTTCGTTGTATACAATAAAACCTGGCGCGCTTATTGCAATATGGAAATATCTTTCAACCAACCACAAAGATGTTAAAAAGGCCTTTAGTGAAAATCAGACAAGAATCCTTTAAAAAAAAAACTGGGTTCCAACGGGAATTGAATCCGCAACCTCCAGGTTGGAAGATAAGCGTCTTATCAACTAGACACCATTCCACCATTCCACGCCACGGGACCAGCTTTTCCAAAAAAACTCTGTCATAACACACCAATATTGAATTTATTTAACATTAATAATCCTGGATTTCTATGTAACAACCACTAGATAACAAGATCCCCCCCAGCGGCGGCTGGTCTAGAGGTGCGTTGGTGCGCTGAACCGGAGAAATAATTCGCAATAATTAAATTATATATTCGCAAACATGATATCCAAAAATGTTAAATATTTGTATAGATTAAATATGTATAAAAATACTGATAAATAGTACGAGTATTTTTATTTAAGTGTAAATTAAAAAAGAATTTCAAGTAAAATTTAAAAAAGTATACCTTTCAAATTGACCTGCCAATACTACCGGAGCGATCTCCAATACGCACCGGACGGAAGCGCTAATTCATATAGGGCAGACAGAGACATACACTAAACCGTGAGACAGCGATATTTCATATTCGCTCAGCGTCTCGAGATGCGTTGGTGCTCTGCGCACCAGTGCACCTTGGGACCGGCCGCCGCTGATCCCCACCACATTCTTCCAATGTGCAACAACAAGCTCTCTGATTTAGAAATATCTTGAAAAATAAATTATCGCCTCAGTATGTGTTATATTTGAGTTCTGATACAGTAAATAATTTAAACTGGTAATGTGTTATACTCGTACCTTAGAAGCTAAAAAAATATTATGCCTTTTGACAAGAAAAGTGTTCATCCTTTTAACACTAAATATGTTTTTTCCACTTTTATTGTTTCTTGTTTATTTTCTTTTCATTTAAAAGAACACTTACAAGTAACCAAGTCAGACTTTCACACGAAACAGATCATTTATAAATAATAGCAACGATTAGACTCCCAATTACCAGTGTTCATATAAAGTACAGTTCTGTCATATTGGCTGGTTAGTGAAAATGTTACAAATTAGGTACAATGTATTGTATAACAGGCACATTAAAACACTCATTTCTTTGTCAATTCAACCCCTATTTATAAATGGAGCAATAATCCGGTGAAATGTAGCACCTTTTAAAATCATGAGAGTATTTTTATTTTTTTTTTATTTTTATTATTACACATGACAAGAAATATACACAATTTGAGAAAAAACAACAGGTAATTTGATTTGGACATATAATTTTAATGGATCTGGGTTTGTTGCCTTTCATTTGTCGTATCCCCAGTGAACTAGGCTTTTGCCTATATCTCACTGAGGATATTTAGCATGAAAAAATAAATCGATACTTCTTTCCGATTTTTGATAACACAAAAAACCCCGTTGCACGCTCTCATCAACCTGACAAACAGTGACACTTAACTACAACTGGAAACATCTTGCGAAACTCAACTCCTCACACATTATCGCTCCAGAAAGACCGAAAATATTCATCCCACAATATACTGCACACAATCATAAGAATAAAAATCAAAACAAATTCAAAACAAAAAAAAAAGAAGAAAAACACACAGAAACACAAACACAAAAACAACCAAAATTAAAACAACAATAAGAAACCCACACTCACGAGCTCACATAAATCCTTTCCACTCGTCATTCATCCTGAAAGCCCAAGTACTCAAATCCTGTCGCAATAACAACCACGCTCCGATCGACTGTCTAAATGGTTTTCCTACCTTTACTTTTATTGAAGTCGGCACGCCATTGTATGTAATGGGAGCCAAATAAGCATATTGCCTTTGGGCAAAAGAGGTTTTAACTCTAGGGATGGTGAACATTTCATTAGTTGCCATGCGTGTCATGTGTGTCTGCTGAGTTTGCATCTTCCCCTCCTCTCGATGGTAGTGCCAGAGAATGGATTTGAGATGTAAATTGGCTATGTTCAGGACCTGATACTCTCTGAAAAGCTCCTGATACTCTCGTATTGGAAGGTTTATTGTTACCATTGGATATATGACGCCCTTACTCGTCCATTTTCTTTCCAACAAGGTAACAACTTGAAAGAACATAAAATTGAAAGACTTAAAAAAAAACTTGAACTTCAAGTGAACGATCTTAACTTAATAAAACTTCAAAGCGGCAAGGAAGAAAATAAGAAAGGGAATTCGAGGAAGAAAACTTCATTTTGATTTACTAATCACAACAAAAACAAACTTTCAAATAAATTCTTCCTTTCTCTGGTTTATCTTTTCCATTCGTTTTCTTCCTTTTAGATAATTATAATCAACCTTGTTGAAATGGAAATTCAATAAAATTACAAGATGAGAACTCGTTTTTTGCAATTTTTTTATTCGCTTTGGTTAAGACTATTTTGTTTGTTTTACTTAACGTGATTCATTATTCCAATTCGTTGTTTTAAGGCTGTAGAAATATAACTGGTATATTCGGAGATTCTCAACAAGTGTTTCGTGTATTGAAGAGAGTAAAACAACCTCCAAAAGGTAACAGACCGGAGAGGGTAGGGGGTTGATTTACGTAGGTACACAAATTTTTAATAAAATAAGTAATAATATTTAAAAACAGTGAAACCCCGTTTTTACGTGCCCAGAATTCACGTTTTCCCGCTATTAACGTTCAATTTATCTAATCTCGTTTTATTTTAGTACATTTAGTACCCACTTTTACGTTTTTATTTCCCGCAATTTACGTTTGAAATATTTAAAATGCAAATCAATCTTTAAACATATTTCATTAAATGTGCGACGATTTAAAATATTTGAAATGAATATTAGAAAGAAGAAATATGTTGTTTCTATTTATAGACACGTGTGCACCTGTAACGCACATGGTCAAGGTTACACGAGTCGTGTAATACGATGCAATTGGTGGGAAATTTAGCGAATCAGAGGCAGGCAGACTGTATGATATATTTGGCCAATCTGTGCTTGTGTTTCAAACGTGTCGGTCGTGTACATACAATTTCAATTGTCAATTGTCGTGTATTTCGTATGTCAATTTACTTTTTTTTCATTTCTTTTAATTTTTCGTTAATCCCTTAAAATAATGTCTCAGCAAAGAAAAATATTACCAATTCAAGAGAAAAGGGAAATTCTCTAAAAAGTGAATAAACACAAACACTTGTTTCGTTCGCGCGTAATTTGGGGATACCCATAACAACTTTGGCTACGATTATAAAAAATCGCGAATCGATTGAAAATCTCGATTCGCGTGATTATCTAAATAAAAAATAATTTTCAATTTTTTTTTCTAGCCCCGAATCTACGTTTTCCCTCCAACAAAGTTTTTATTATCAGTCTCTTCAAAAACGTAAAAATGGGATTTCACTGTAAACGTTTATTGATAGTAACATAGTATGTATGTTACATATTTAAATACAATACATTCTAAAATCACATAATCTCGTATATCTCAAGGTAAATTATAGAAAATATATTTAAGAGAGAATCTATCAAATTTTTAATAAAATGATTCAAGTTCGGTTTTTAATTAAGACTTGTTAAACCCTTCCTTCCCTGTGATGTGTAACTAATACATATTGCTTCTAAAAACATTAATATCTCTATAAATATAATAAATACTAACTTCAAATTTTAGGTATTCCTCCGTAATACATTTACGCATTGAATGAAAAAATAATATTAATAATAATTAGCACTTATCAGCCACATCAGAGATATTTTGTGAAAATCGGGAATAAATTCACCAATACAATCAAACGTGTGTCAGTGTATGATGTAGGATTTATCTACCTGATTGAAACAACTCTTACGATTTCTCTACCTGATTGAAAAAACAATCAGGTAGAGAAATCGTAAGATGGATGAAGGTGAGACAAAATATGTATGGCGCGAATGGTTAAATACATTTACGCATTGAATGAAAAAATAATATTAATAATAATTAGCACTTATCGGCCACATCAGAGATATTTTGTGAAAATCGGGAATAAAGTCACCAATACAATCAAATGTGTGCCAGTGTGTTACGTAGGTATATTCATTCTAAAAACCGCTATGGGTGAGGAATCGACGCTTTTCACGTTTCACTCTGACTCTACTTCGGTATATGGGAACGCAAGAAATATAATCTCATTTTTCAGTTGTGTTTCTTCATTCGAGGTATAACATACTACAGTGTTAGTCCGTCTTAGGTCTCAGTCACTCTAGCGCATTCATCTGAGGTGGTCTTTTTGCCCGGTTTTTTAACGTCAACCGATGTTTTTTTTCATGTTTTAAGCAATTAAATTTAAATAATTATCACTTTTGACTTCAAATTAATTTAAGCGATTGGCTATGAATATTCTTATTTTTCCGATTTTAAATCACTCATTTTTACACGCGTATGGTATTGAATACATATATCATCGGAACGGGCGGATTTTTTTAGTACAGGAAGGGAAAGGTTAACATATTATTTATATTGAAGTTAAGGCATTAACTTTGTGGAGGTTTAAAGACATTGTAATTTGTTTTATCAAACACTGTTTACCTGACAAAACGTGGAATGAACAGTGTTTGATAAAAACAAATTACATTGTTTAACATATTTCTGGTTTTTTGGAATAGATTTCCTCAAATCAATAAAACAATGCAAGTATAGTGCAAAAAAATAAACATGTTTAATCAGTTTTTGAAAATTGAAGTATGACCAAGAAACGTAGAAAGCCAAAGAAATCGTAGTTGTACGAAGCAGGTGTATGGATACACAAGAGGGTAAGGATATTGATATAGAAAAGCCAGACAATCTATCCTATCTGCCTACTTCGATAGGGAAATGGCGTGATGGTATGAATGTACGCATAACCCATTGAGAAATAATCGTTGTCATATAGTTTTTATTTTTGTGAAATTGTCAAGTTTTTTAATGGGCGTCCAACAGAAAAGGGCTATCGTTTTCTTTCTAGTGACATACGAGTATTTTATTCGTTCATAGATTAGACTTAAAAACTCATTCATTCTTAAAAGACGATCTTTGTAAAAGACCCAATTGAATATTTCGAAGGTTTCACATTAATTGGATCCAGTGAGGCGTTAAGGGTTCCAATTTACACCAGCTTTTTGTTTCATATGTTTTTTTTTGTTTTTTTGCCATTGTCCGTTGTTCGGTAGCTTGTTAAGCAGAAATTTAGTGATTTTTTTCATTAAAACAACTTAGAACATTAGTACGAAAAAAAAAAAAAAATTTACTTTCCTGAGAATAAGCGACATATAATTATTCGATTATAATATAAATTAATGTCGGATTGTCCGGAAAGTAATTTAGAATTTTTAGATCGAATTTACTATCATGAAAATAAGCGACATTTAATGATTTGGTCATAATATAAATAAATGTCGGATTGTCCGGAAAATAATGTCGTATTTTTAGATCGAATTTACTATCGTGAGAATACGCGACATTTTATTAACATATTCGAGCATAAAATAAATAAATATTGGATTGTCCGGAAAGTAATTTCGTATTTTTTTATCGAATTTACTATCCTGAGAATATGCGACATTAAATGATTCTATCATAATATAAACAAATGTCGGATTATCCGGAAAGTATTTTTGTATTTTTAGATCGAATTTACTATTGTGAGAATAAGCGACATTTAATGATTCTATCATAATATAAACAAATGTCGGATTATCCGGAAAGTACTCTTGTATTTTTAGATCGAATTTACTAACGTGAGAATGAGAGACATTTAATGATTCGATCATAATATAAATAAATGTCGGATTGTCCGGAAAGTAATGTATTTTTAGATCGAATTTACTATCGTGAGAATACGCGACATTTAATGATTCGATCATAATATAAATAAATGTCGGATTGTCCGGAAAGTAATTTAGAATTTTTAGATCGAATTTACTATCGTGAGAATAAACGACATTTAATGATTCGATCATAATATAAATAAATGTCGGATTGTCCGGAAAGTAATGTCGTATTTTTAGATCGAATTTACTATCGTGAGAATACGCGACATTTAATGATTCGATCATAATATAAATAAATGTCGGATTGCCCGGAAAGTTATTTTGAATTTTTAGACCGAATTTACTATCGTGAGAATAAACGACATTTAATGATTCGATCATAATATAAATAAATGTCGGATTGTCCGGAAAGTAATTTCTGTAAAATAGCACCGAACGCTCGTGAACGATGTTATTTTATATTATTAGTATATCAGAAATTTTCTCGTGCCTTATATATAACATTGGTTAGTCTCGATCAAATCGTTCATTTGGTCGTCATCAGTGGTAATCGGCATTTCAGCATGGACACCATCTGCGAGTATCGTATCATTCTTTTAAAACTGCTTAACTATTTCAATGTATTACTGCCTAACTATTTCAATGTTGTTTCAACTATTTCATTTCCCATTTTATAAAATTTGGACTCCTTTGAGGCTTTTCTTTTTTTCGTTCTTGCTGACAGTTAACCTGAGGTGGTATATGTGGGTTTACTTTTTATTTTGTTTTCTACCATACGTTTTTGTTTTTTTATTTATTATTTAATCTAGATATGCGGGGGTGTGAGATGAAAGCCCCCCGATGCCCTTGTGGTCGGGCTCGCCCTACATTGGTGGGGTGTATCTCGGCCGCGGGAATGTTTGTGGGATGAGCCCAGACCTTTTAATGTCTTCTCTCTTGAATGTATTTTTTTTGTCATCTATTTATTTTCTGTGTTTTTTTTATCTTCTTGTTCTACGTATTCAAGGGTGTGGGCTGAAAAACATCTGGTGTCCCCGTGGCTGGGTTCGCCCTATATTGGTGGGGTGTATCTTGGCAGGGGGTATGTTATTAGATGAGCCCAGACCTTTTGATAGCTTCTGGTTTTTAATGTATCCTCTTTTTAATGTGTTCTTGAAATATGATTATATGTATTATGTACAATACATACTATGTTGCTATCAATAAACCTGTATTTATTTATTTATTTATAACGGACCTGTTTAACCACATTCGACATCGATGATCGTTTACTGCATCATCGCCATACATTGTTAATATATACGTTTGTTTTAGTCTGTTTCGATGTTTTCCCCTTAGCGGTAGCAAGCATTAAGCAACTTACTTTATTCCATCTTTAAAATGACACCTAAAAACACAACTTACTTTATTCCATCTTTAAAATGACACCTAAAACACACAACTTTATTCCATCTTTAAAATGACACCTAAAACACACAACTTTACTCCATCTTTAAAATGACACCTAAAACCACAACTTTAAACCATCTTTAAAATGACACCTAAAACACAACTTACTTTATTCCATCTTTAAAATGACACCTAAAAACACAACTTTATTCCATCTTTAAAATGACACCTAAAACTACAACTTTATTCCATCTTTAAAATGACACCTAAAACACAGTTTACTTTATTCCATCTTAAAAATGACACCTAAAAACACAACTTTATTCCATCTTTAAAATGACACCTAAAACCACAACTTTATTACATCTTTAAAATGACACCTAAAACCACAACTTTATTCTATCTTTAAAATAATACCTAAAAACACAACTTACTTTATTCCATCTTTAAAATGACACCTAAAAACACAGTTTACTTTATTCCATCTTTGAAATCACACCTAAAAACAACACAAGCAATTTGGGTAAACAATGGTCGAAAAAATGCGCTAAAATATAACCTTCGACAATTACGAGTATATACATTGAGCACGGTAAGAATTATATTCGCTGTAATAAACACACAATCGAGTTTATTGTTGTTAAGAAATCTCTTCCATCTAAACCGAAATATGATAAACAAGTCTTAATTGATAACCAGAGTAAAAAAAATCTGGATACAGACTGGAATCACTGCCACAACTTCAGAGTTCGAAGGCAATTAGTTTTATTACCCCCTAAGTCATAGAGGTTGTCAGCATTATCTGAATAATTCACACTTTTCAGCTTATTTAGTATTTTGGTCGAGTTTTCATTGCAGAAAACTGTGCCTGTGTAAACAAAACAAAATACCATACAAATATATCCCAAATGTGGATAATGTTTACCATATACACCGTACAACTATTGAAAGAGAATTCTTTTAATTTTAGGAGAGTTTCAAATCGGTAAACTCTGCATAAAACCCGAGCATAATAACATCAGTTAAAAATCGTATTTAAAAAATACATACCTTCACTTTTGGAAACCATTGAAATTATCTTTATACGAAAACGAACTTATAAAAAATAATTGGGACAGAGAACATAGCCCTGTTTAACCTTATTTTTAACTTAAATGTGTTTGATTTTGTGCCAAGTTCAAACTGTTCAGGGAGATGAAAGTTAAATTATGTAGATGGCCAGCATCCAGAATGCTAACATCTGTATGCAATGCAATAATAATCCGGATGGTAATCAGGAATATTTGAATACCAAGAACTTGACAAATCTATGTTTCTTGAAAGGCATATCAGCCATCTCAAACAATATATAATTATAGTCTTCAATTATATTTCGCACGTTATTCAATCATCATATTCAACAATGTATTTAGCACGCCCTATTCTTCTTTGGGTAGGTCGAGAGAACTTATTTCACTTCTGCGACATTCCTTCATTTTGTTATATTGTAATTGACTTCCGTGGCATGGTGGCCAGAAATTTCTGACTCGGTTTCCGATTATCCAAAAAAATGGGTGACAGTACAATTTTCAAGTTCGTTTGGTTACAGAACTTGCACCCACTAGATTTGCGGGAGTGTTTTTGTTGTAGTATTTCTAAGGCCTCGGTCACACAGGTAGGAGCCTCGCTTGATGCTTAGAGCTACGTTACGAGTTAAGCAACATATCCTAGCGAACCAACGTACCGCATACTATCGCAGTGGCCACACTGCACGCTTCGCGCCACGTTGCATGACGATTAGTCATCGAGTGAATCTCCTAGCGAACAGACATGTTGGTTAATTTACAATATGGCGGAAGTTTTAATGACAGCTGTGTATAAAAGGGAGCCTTTGTGGAACCCATCGAGCAAATTATAGAAAAATGCATCTGCAATAAAATCACTTTGGAATGAAGTTGCACAGAAAGAAATAAAGATGGTAAGTTGTAATGAAATTGGTTAATTTTGAGAGTGACATCGTGTGTTGACTCAACCGCTCCCAACTGTCAAATGAATTTGTGCATAGCACTTTGGTGTGGCCAGGCATGTAGTTATTTAGTATATGAGTCACGTAAAACCTAGCTTAGCACCTAACGAAGCATTTTGGTGTGGCCTCGACCTTAGGGTCTCTTGAACATCTTTCTGGTTGGATGGAAGATATTGTGTACAATGAAAGTGTAATACACTACAATACACGAATTGTCGTTGCTGGGCCTCGTAGTCAAGGATCTTCTCGCCATTCCAACGTCAATTCAAGTCGATTGGAGTTTTTTTAAGTGAGTGGGCCGCTGCACACCAGCCAACTCACCGGGCACACCACTGTACTGGATCTGATGGTATGCCGAAGTGAGCAGACGATCGGAGCACACTGGAATGTTTTTTTTTTTCCTTTTTTTAAATTGAAAGATATGACCTATGTCATAGATATCCTTATAGCCCCGAATACAAGGCGGTAAAAAAATCTGTGCCATTCGAGGGGAGTAGTACAGCGCGGTGTTCGAACCGACGACCTTCCGCACGGAAGTTCAGTGTATTACCGCGTGCACCTCTGTATACACTAATATACTATTAAAAGCGAACGACCCAGTGATGTGTAGTATAGAGATATTGAACTAATGACGATATGCTTTCATTCGAATTAATAAGAACCATTTTGTGTTTCAGGAGAAATTCTTGCGTTATGTTCAATATTAGATTTTAAATATTTAAAAAACCTGAAAGAGGGATTTAAATGGGGTTTTTCAATAATTCTTAAATCACCGAAATCCAATCGTGAAAGCTGTACTGGTTTCCCTTGATTCATTACTTTTTTTATCAGATTAGTGGGAAAATCGTAAAACCCTAGACACAATACTGTTTTTTTTTGCAATTGAAGATTGTAAATTTACTCGAACGTTTTTCCTTAAGCTTTCATTGCAAAGATTAGCCAGGAAGAATACTAGGTTACTAATACCATCTTTGCATGGATCTCAGTAGCCGATAAACCTTCCAAAACAAAGAATTTAATCACTGCATGATATTCGGATTTTTCCATTGTTAAAAAATACACTGACACGTCAACTTCAAATGGCTCGTAAACAAAGAATGAATTGACAGATCGAAATGAAATTTTGAGTACGTTCTTATGAAAGATGAAATATTAAAATGGCGTAGAAATTTTGGTTTTTCTACTGCTCCATAGATGTCGCTTTCAAAACTTTTTGAGTAACCTATTATATTATATACTCGTAAAATTGGAAATCTAATACAGAAATTGTATGAATGTAAATTATATAAAATTATATTTTTTTATATTCTATATTTACTCGCATACACGTACCGTCACGTCGTGCCTCTTATAGAAGAGGGGTTAAGAGGATATATACTAATTTCTTTCTGTTCACGCAAATGTCTCTTCCATATTCATAAATCTAATCATTCCTGCCCTTCTGTTTCACGAACGTTTCTCCAGTTGAATTTCTAAAATTCTTCCTTAGTCAACTTCTTCTTCGCCATTCATCCGGCACAATTATTTCGTTGTTATAATTTTGATATACGGCCATAGTCAATATGAGTGGTTGAAGGTTTGTCAAGTGTTTATATGTTTTTATTTAAGCTTAAAATATACATCCATGCTATCACGTCATTTATCTGTTGAGACAGATAAGAGAGACTGATAAAAATCGTTCGTCATTTCCACGTTCATATATTTAAGCTTAAAATATACATCCACGCTATCACGTAATTTCTCTGTTGAGACAGATAAGAGAGACTGATAAAAATCGTTCATCATTTCCACGTTCATATATTTAAGCTTAAAATATACATCCATGCTATCACGTCATTTCTCTGTTGAGACAGATAAGAGAGACTGATAAAAATCGTTCGTCATTTCCACGTTCATATATTTAAGCTTAAAATATACATCCACGCTATCACGTAATTTCTCTGTTGAGACAGATAAGAGAGACTGATAAAAATCGTTCGTCATTTCCACGTTCATATATTTAAGCTTAAAATATACATCCATACTATCACGTCATTTCTCTGTTGAGACAGATAAGAGAGACTGATAAAAAACGTTCGTCATTTCCACGTTCATATATTTAAGCTTAAAATATACATCCATGCTATCACGTCATTTCTATGTTGAGACAGATAAGAGAGACTGATAAAAATCGTTCGTCATTTCCACGTTCATATATTTAAGCTTAAAATATACATCCATGCTATCACGTCATTTCTCTGTTGACACAGATAAGAGAGACTGATAAAAATCGTTCGCCATTTCTACGTTCATATATTTAAGCTTAAAATATACATCCATGCTATCACGTCATTTCTCTGTTGAGACAGATAAGAGAGACTGATAAAAATCGTTCGTCATTTCCACGTTCATATATTTAAGCTTAGAATATACATCCATGCTATCACGTCATTTCTCTGTTGAGACAGATAAGAGAGACTGATAAAAATCGTTCGTCATTTCCACGTTCATATATTTAAGCTTAAAATATACATCCATGCTATCACGTCATTTCTCTGCTGAGACAGATAGAGAGACTTATAAAAAACGTTCGTCATTTCCACGTTCATATAATTTCTCGTTCAGTTACTTCTGTTTAAGATTCTTTCTTTCAAAATTTCATACATTTGGTCCAACTTTACTTTTCTCATCCACGACTGCCAGTTATAATTGCATTGTTAATTTGTTAAGTCAGTCTTTCGTCGCCCATTCGTTCAACATGTCCCAACCACCTCAACGTGCTCTTTTTTATTAAGTTTTTCATCAAATTTTAGTTAAAATTTATCCTGAATAATAACATTTCTTATTCTATCATAAGAAATTAAGTAACAGAATAAAAATGGTGTTTTAAGTAAGATATAACCTTACTCAGAATATCGAATTTCTTGATTGTAGGGGAGCTGAGTCTTGTTTGTGCTCCCTGATGATGAGGTAAAAATCTTGAAACTGGTAAGGTTATACCGTTACAAAAAATGGAATAAACAGTGTTTGATAAAATAAATAACAATGTCTTTAAACCTTCACAATGTAAATGCCTTAACTATAAATACTATATTTTACTATTGTCCTTATCAAATAAAAAACATATTTTTTGAACTTGTTATGTTTGATCCTTGTTCGAAATAGAGAAACCTGTAATTTGCAAAGGACCTGAAAAATAAATCAGTAAATGGAGTTTAATAAATGTCACACAAAAATGAGACGATCGAAGTACAGCGGATTTTTTTTTGTTTTTTTTTGGCAATTTGATGTGACCTTAGTCATATGTATCATTATACCCCCGAATACTAGGCGGAAAAAACACCCTTAATCTGTTCACCGCGTTAAAAATCAAATTCCACGAATCCTGTGCGCGGCACAATTTCGGCGTTTTTTAACTTCTAAGTTTAAACGCGTATTTTGTTTAGAACCACTGATATTTGATTACAATACCAAGTAAACATGACACACTAGTAATTTTCTGATAATAAATAATAGTCATTACTCTTAAGGAGACTCATTAAATAAAGGAGATAAACTAAACATTACGTAAAATAAACAAAGGAATGCTACGATCAAATCAATGATTCATTACACTCACCCAATCAAATGCATATAGCACTAGTAATGTTTATTTACGTAAGAGAAACTTAGTAATGTTTATTTACGTAAGAGAGACTCATCGCAGAACTCGATCCGCGCGACAAGTCGTTACATGTGACGCAATAGCTGGAAATATTGAGAAACCAAAAAAAATCGGCGCTCTGTTTATTCAACAATATCTCATAAATTAATATATTATATGACAAGGTTTTCAGAGATGTCGCTAGAATAAAAATTATTTTAAATTTTAGTTCCATTTTCATTCCGGTTTTGTGTCATTCTTTTTTAAGTATTTGTGATTTGAAACTTGAATTGTCGTCAGATCACAGGCGTTTGTGCTTCTCGCGAGGAACACGTTAAACTAATTCCATGAGTACTATATAAGGGTGATTAACGAAAGATTCGAGCAAGTTGAGGAATTTCGCTATATGGGGAAATCATTTCCAAAACTGGTAGGATAGAAAAAGTCATTCAAAAGCTTGTTAATATGTACGAGTATATGTACATCAAAGGAAATAAGTTGGCCCAGATACACATATTCCTGGACAAGTTCTAGCGGCTTTCCATCTACGTTTATTGGTTTTGGGGTAGCAAAGCGGTTCATTATATATTTGGTTTTTGAGATATTCATTTTTAAACCAACTCCTTTGCTGACCTCTGCCAATTCTTGCAGTTGGTGCTGAAGATCATTCGGGTTTTGTGAGAATATAACGATATCGTCTGCAAATCTCAAATGGCTCAGGTATTTTCCATCAATCGCCAGCCCTTTATTTTCCCTATATAGGCATATTGGAGGAGATAGCACGAAGGACAAAACTGGCGTGGAGCTCATTTGGACGTTTGAACAACATCTTCAAAAGTAATCTCCCAATATCCTTGAAGCGAAGGGTCTACAACCAGTGCATTCTTCCAGTACTTACGTATGGCTGCGAGACATGGACGCTCACAGTAAAGAACACACAAAAGCTCCAGACCGCACAAAGGAGCATAGAGATGCATGTTGAGATATACTAAAAGAGACCGTAAACGAAACACCTGGATTCGCAATATAACAAAGGTAGAAGACGTTATAAAGGTGTGCAAAAGAATGAAGTGGCAATGGGCCGGACACGTTGCCAGAATGTCAGACTCCCGATGGACATCCGAAATAATCCAATGGTACCCAAGAGGCATAAAGAGGCCTAGAAGAAGACCGAAGGTACGCTGGATGGACGAAATCAAGAAGCATGGCAGCATCACGTGGCATAGGCGAGCAAAGGACCGAACTGTTTGGAGTCAACTTGGGGAGACCTTCATCCAGCAGTGGATCGACTCTGGTTGACAATGATGATGATGATGATGATATATACATCAATAAACCATATGTAACACACACACATTTTAGATATATAAAATTTTTACTCGAGTTAATAATTTATTCTCTACCTTTGTATTTTACATTTTCGTCCAATTTCGTCACCGAGTATATGCTTCCTGGATATCAGACGCCATAAAATTTTATTTCTTTCTTCCAGAATGTCTGGAAGCACGCCCGTAACATGTACAAGAATGTATGCGGCGAACTGGAACGAGCTTGTTGCTAAGCTGTTATGAAAATATGTTGTATTTTTTTTTTCGTTTTTTAGATTTCCCCCTCTATGTTCACCTGAGCGCTCTGGTTTCCAGGAAAATCGATTTATCTGCAAATGTGAAATAGCTTCTTGCATTTTCTTTCCATGTTCAATATGCAAAACTTACCTTTCTTCTTTCTAACGTCGTCCTTTATTCTGTACCCGCAGGGAGATTCTGGAACCAGTTACCAACGAATACTAAACTCGCTTCGTCATTAGCACGTTTTAGAAAGCAATTGAAGAAACTCTTAATTTTTAGTCAGCAATGTGTCCGAAATTTCTTTCTTCACGGATTCTTTCTTCATCGAAACTCTTTCTTCACCGAAACTTTTACCTTGGATTGATGATATTTCACTTTTTTTTGTTGTTTATGAATTAGACAAAAAATAATGCTGGTGGCTAGTTTATTGCTATGTGGCAATCTTTTCCAACCAACCGAAAATCTGTTAAAGAAAGCTTAAGTGAAAACCAGACTGGAATCTTTTTGATTTTTTTTAGTTCCAACGGCACTCGAGCCCGTTACCCTCGGAACGGAAAATAAGTGTCTTACCAACTGGGCTACGGAGGCCGTCAAATATGGTCAATGATAAGATCAACACTTCGGTTATATGGCCACTTAATTGTAATTAACTCATGCAAAACAACACTACACATATGTGGAAATTAGTATGGACATTATATGGACTTTAGTATGACCTTGCTTCTAACAAGAGTGAAGGGAAGAAGTTGTTCTTACAGGGATGAATTGAGTAAATTGTATTGTACGAGTATAACACTGCCTGCTTATACTCGTATGTAAATGTTTAATTTAAGTCGTTTTTTTTTAATATTCTCTAACAAAATTTACATAGGACCGTTTAAATAATATACAAAAAGTATTTTGTTAAGTTTATTAGAATGTGGGTTGGCCGAGTTTTGAATATCATGACTAGTTTATTACAAAACGCCATTTGATATCTTAGAAGTATATCGTAGTAATTTTCAATTAGAGAAAATGGTTTTCAAAATATTTTATTTCCAGTATTTGTGAAGCTATTCCAATAATTTCGAAATTAAGAAAATAATATTTTCACTTCATTATTCATTAAGTTTTTATTTGTTTATATAAATTTCATTGCAATTAATTGACTTTTTATCTGACGGGCTTATTGCTAGGCAGCAATCTCTCCCAAACAACCAGACAAAAGTAAATTAAGGAAGTTACAAAATAATCAAATGATTATTCCATCTTTATGAAATTTATGAATATATATACAAAATAAAAGTAAAAACGTTATATCATCAATCAGAGAATAAGGAACAGACGGTGGAAAATAAAGAAAAATCAAGAATGAAACACGTTACACTACCGACTAGAAATTAAGCGTTATTTCAGTCGCTAAATAACATGCCAAGGACGGAGTGAGTCTAACATTGATTTGTAACTGGTTTCAGAGACTCAAATCATGGACAGTAAAGGACAACGTAGAAAAAACAGTGAACTGAGAAGACCAATAAACAATCTCTGTTTGAGCGTAGCGCGTCTATGATTGGAAAGGCGCTTAAAATTGCTTAAAAAACGCTAAAATTGTTCGGCCGCGTAAAATGAATATAATATTTTATTTTATTTATACATGGCACACAATTTACGAAAAAAATAACAAGTAATTTAATTTGGACATCCAATTTTAATGGATCTGGGTTCGTTACCTTTCATTTGTAGTGCCCCCAGTAAACTAGGCTTTTGCCTGTATCTTATTGAGGTTTATGAAAGGTTTACAAAAATCAGGATCGAATTAAGTGTAGATCTGCTATCTCTGCCTACCCAAATAGGGACATAGCGTATAGGGGATTTTTGTATGATTTGCTGCGATTTTTCCCACCATCAATCTAAAAAAACTGATAAAATGACTTGTTTCCAAAGATAATTTTCTCCCAAAAGAAAGTCCATTCAAATCTGGAGTGGAGTTTATTTTAAGCAAAGTGCGGAACTGAACTCCTGGACGAGATGAACTGGACGTAATAAAAGTGAAGTAGATCGTTTGATCGCCAATTAATCCACGACGGACGGCCAGCGTGGCTCTCAGCTTCCCGCTTTCAGTTCCCCCTTCACTGAAAGCATTGCACTCTCCGTTTTATGGGCAGATGGGACGTCTTTCAGCAGCTTGTATTAAAGCAACAGGAAGACTTACGAGGACTCGAGAAGAATTTTATGGAGATGCAATAATTGAAAAACGTTCTTTTGAATTTTAAAATATGTTAATCATAGTTAATAATTATGAAATTACACTTTATACAGCGCCGCTTAGAGAACAGAGTTTCTTCAAGTGCATTAATTCAAACTCGGTATTCAAACCTACTATACTTAACGTGTTCCCCGCGGGAAGCACAAACGCCTGTGATCTGACGACAATCCAAGTTTCAAATCACAAATACTTAAAAAAAAATGACACAAAACCGGAATAAAAATTGAACTAAAATTTAAAATAATCTTTATTCTAGCGATATCTCTGAAAACCTTGTCAAATAATATATTAGTTTATGAGATATTGTTGAATAAACAGAGCGCCGAATTTTTTTGGTTTCTTAATATTTCCAGCATTAACGACCTGTCGCGCGGATCGAGTCCTGCGATGAGTCTCTCTTACGTAAATAAACATTCCTAAGTCTCTCTTACGTAAATAAACATTACTAGTGCTATATGCATTTGATTGGGTGAGTGTCATGAAGCATTGATTTGATCGTAGCATTCCTTTGTTTATTTTACGTAATGTTTAGTTTATCTCCTTTATTTAATGAGTCTCCTTAAGAGTAATGACTATTATTTATTAACAGAAAATTACTTAAGTGTCATGTTTACTTGGTGTTGTAATCAAATATCAGTGGTTCCAAACAAAATATGTGTTTAAACTTAGAAATTAAAAAACGCTGAAATTGTGCCGCGCACAGGATTCGTGGAATTTGATTTTTAACGCGGTGGACAGGTTAATAGATAAAATATTAAAAAATAAACACAAATTTAGGTTGACTGTAAGGGTAGGAAGGTAGTGACTGCAGCAATTTGATTGAGTACCGTACTACCCTGAATATAACGCGGTCTTGAATATAACGCGACCTATATATTTGGAACAGGAATGAAAAGAAAAATTCAAATATAAACCAAAAATTGCGAGAGGGGTTCAGAAACATGATAAATACGAAACCAACGAAGACACAGTCTCGAGTCGCGCGTATCAAATACGCCCTTTCGCTGCAACTGTCGCGCGATTACTGGACGCATTTGGTAGGGAGGTGGGCATCGCTGCATTTATGTAAATCCTCTTGGTTTCGCTACCTGAAGCACCCATAGCACAGCACAATCCCAACGCGCGATGTTGCTGGTTCAGTTTATTACCGCTAATGTCGCCACTATTGCTAATAAACGTCACCTGTCATTCGTCTTGCGTGACAAATTGCATATATTCGTTTTTATTTTTTATCTGGTCGATTTCACCAACGCAACCAAAACACGCATAAACTACTGTGCGTGCGATAGGCGAAAAGGCTTGGCTGTGTGTTCCGCGCTCATTGGACACGGCCTAAACCCCGAATATAACGCGAATGTTATTTTTGGAAAAATATTTTGAGTAAAAAAATATCGCGTTATATTCGGGCTAATACGATACTTCTGTATATGTTTATAAAAACATATTCGATACAACTGCCTCAGAAAACTTACCACGGAAAGACAAACTACCGTAAAACTTTCGTCGATCTTCTGATATGTGATAGTTGCACATTCAGTATTTATTTTAATTATGTGTTATTATCAAATTTTTTGAGTCAATTGAACTAGACCTTGAATGTAAAGTGAGAAGTGCAAATAATAGAATATTGTGCATGACAAGATGCATGAATGTGGAGGAACCGACAATTATGTGGTTTGATTGAAAATTATGCGTACCAGTTTTCACTGCCTACCCCGCTAGGGACACGGTGTAATTGTTTGTTTTTTTATTTACTCTTTTAATTAAATTTTTTCCCTTGTTTTCGTATTTTATATATTTATTTTACACATGACAAGAAATATACATAATTTGCGAAAAAAAAACCACAGGTAATTTAATTTGGACACACAATTTTAATGGATCTGGGTTTTTTGTTGTCTTTCATTTGTCGTGTACCTAGCAAACTAGGCTTTTGCCTGTATCTTACTGAGGCCCATGTATTTGTTAATGTAATAGTATTTTTTTCTGTTTCAGGTAAGTTAAACCACTGTTGGAAATCTGTAAGTTTTTTTTATAAATATGTGTATATCGTCACACCATTTTCCTTTTGTGATATGCAGAGAGAGTAGATATTCTCATTTTTGTTTCGAGATATGCTAAATTTCGTCACGTTAGTTATATGCTAAATTTCGTCACGTTAGTTATATGTTAAATTTCGTCATGTTAGTGTTAGATGCTAAATTTCGTCATGTTAGTTATATGCTAAATTTCATCGTGTTAGTTTTATGATAAACTTCGTCATGTTATTTATATGCTAAATTTCGTCATGTTAGTTATATGCTAAATTTCGTCGTGTTAGTTATATGCTAAATTTCGTCATGTTAGTTATATGCTAAATTTCGTCATGTTAGTTATATGTTAAATTTCGTCATGTTAGTTATATGCAAAATTTCGTCATGTTAGTTATATGCTAAATTTCGTCATGTTAGTTATATGCTAAATTTCGTCGTGTTAGTTATATGCAAAATTTCGTCATGTTAGTTATATGCAAAATTTTGTCATGTTAGTTATATGCTAAATTTCATCGTGTTAGTTATATGGTAAATTTCGTCGTGTTAGTTATATGGTAAATTTCGTCGTGTTAGTTATATGCTAAATTTCGTCGTGTTAGTTATATGCTAAATTTCGTCATGTTAGTTATATGCTAAATTTCGTCGTGTTAGTTATATGCTAAATTTCGTCGTGTTAGTTATATGCTAAATTTCATCATGTTAGTTATATGCTAAATTTCGTCATGTTAGTTATATGCTAAATTTCGTCATCTAGTTTTGTTTTCGAAATTTTATTTATATTATCAGATCCTTCATTGTCCGCTTTAAAAATATGTTATTAAATATTGTTTGAGTTCAGTTCTACTTCGAATGTTTCACACTATCACTCAGTTGTGAAGACGCGTGTATTAAGGGAAAATAATGTTGTTTCTAAATATGAAAGAAGGCGGAATAAGGAAATGAATGCGAGGAAAAATATACATCACTAGAAAGATAAAAAAGTAGCGTTTAGATAGTTTTGTCATTTGTGGAGAATGAATAATGAATAATTTAGCGAATCTATTAGTCAAAAATGCAAGTATGCGCGAAAGATGAAGACCGAGAAAAATGACACAATTAGGTGGACAAGATTTTTTAGGAAGGTAAAGCGAGAAATACGAATAATAGAAGATTGTGCATAACGAAGCGTATGGATGTGGAGGAAATTGTCGGCCGGTCCAGGAAAGGAAGGGATGATGGAGAGGAAAGGAAAAGAAAAATCAGGAATGAAACACGTTATTTTACTGACTAGAAATTAAGAGTTTTTTCAGTCGCTTCTTAAAGCATGCCAAGGACGGAGCGAGTTTTATATTGGTTTGTTACTGATTCCAGAGTCTCACTGCATGGACAGTAAAGGACGACTTAAAGAAAAGTTATTCAAAGGGTAGCAATTATTATATCGTTATTAAGGAAAAAATAAATGTTTATTCTACAATGAACGATTTACTTTGTACATACGCTTATACAAGCTAATGCATGTTCTTTTAAAGTATATTTGGTTTATAGATCGATGAAATAGGGTAATTTTTCAGAGGTGCTCAAATAAGATTTTCATATATCTTGTAAGAGTCTGTCTCAATTCCCTATGGTATATACACGTGATCGTTGCGGAATCGATCCCATATATTCCGGGTCGGTACGCCAGTTCGCTCGAGGTACGTTTCATCACTTTACCATCGAAATTTGTCGTGTGCCAAACGAAACGTCGGATACAAGGAAACGTTATTTAATTTAGTCCTTTTTAGTAAAAAAAAAACCACAGCAGTTAGCGATCGTGGTTTAATGGTTATCATTCAGACTGAGCAAGCGAGCTTCTCCAGTTCGATTCCTAACGGATTCAATTTCAAATTGGTTTCAATTTTAGACCGTTATTCTACAGTTTATAATAGGTTAGTCAATAAGTTTTGAAAGCGACATCTATGGAGCAGTAGAAAAACTAAAATTTCTACGCCATTTTAATATTTCATCTTTCATAAGAACGTACTCAAAATTTCATTTCGATCTGTCAATTCATTCTTTGTTTACAAGCCATTTGAAGTTGACGTGTCAGTGTATTTTTTAACAATGGAAAAATCCGAATATCGTGCAGTGATTAAATTCTTTGTTTTGGAAGGTTTATCGGCTACTGAGATCCATGCAAAGATGGTGAAAGTATTAAAGGAGTCTTCCCCTTCATTTCCAACCGTTCACCGATGGGTTTTGGAGTTTAAGCGTGGCCGTACAAGCGTTGAAGACGATCCACTCTCAGGACGTCCAAAAAGTGCATCAACACCAGAAATCAGTAGTATATTCTCCTTAAATGATAGTATGTAAAATTATTTTGATGTATTAGAATTAAACGTGGATGTAGAAAAACACGTGACCTTAGAAGAATATTTGGTGTGATAATTAATAACAGAATACGGATTGAAGTGATAAGGGCTGGCATTGTAATTTGTTTTATCAAACACTGTTTATTCCACTTGTTTTAATGGTATAACCCTACCGGTTTCAAGGCTTTCACCTTCAGGGGAGCCGAAACAAGACTGAATTCTGTTCAAACTGGTACCGATGTACACGTTTCAATGGTTGGTGATATTCGGGTTGGGGACTTAGGGCTGAGGGAGGCATGGGACGATCTCGGCCAGCAGCTGAGAGATTTTTGGGATATATGTGTTTACTAGATGTCCGTCTCGATGCACTGAATTTCTAGGGCCTCTTATCTATCCAATTTATTTCCGTTACTACAGATATGTAAGAATTTGGCATCATCGATAGAAAAAGTATGGTTTTCACGATGACAATGATTAGCCATTTCAGAATAAATTAAAGGATTTGTGTTCATGATATCTCTTTTCAAAGGATCTCCCTGTCTTTCCTATATATAAATTATCACAGTTAGCATATAAAAGTTTATACACACCACAGTTCGACCAGACTTCAGTCTCTTTTGTGCTCCCCTGAAGATGAGGGTTGAAACTGGTAGGGTTATACCGTTACAAAAAGTGGAATAAACATTGTTTGATAAAACAAATTACAATGTCCTTAAACCTCCACAACGTTAATGCCTTAACTATAAACAATATAATATGATAAGGGCTGAATATGAAGTTAAGGTTGATATGTTTAGTGATATGAAGAAGATCACTCTGAGATGGTTTAAGTATGAAATTAACACTTGCCTTACTGTGCTAAGCAATTCCGCCAGCCACTGTGCTGGACGCTCAGCATCCAGTGAAAAATGTATGTTTTAAATTAAAATTACGCAAAATCTGCTAGGTTATTTTTTGTAATTAGCTATAAAATTATTTTATTATGTAAGTCCTGGTCACTCACTATCCATCATAGGGTGGCAAGTGTTAATCAAGAAATACTTACATAACATATACTCGTATATTGTCTAAATGTGAGTAAAGGTGTGTAAGAAAATAACCAAGGGAAATACTATATTGTATTGTTTGATTATGGGAATTATATTTTGATATATGGATAAGTAGAAAGTCTAAACAATTTAAGCAGTTACGATAAAAGCTGTGTATCGAAATAAGAAAGTTTGACGCTCTATCCACTATGTTTACCGTCACAGAGAAATGACGTGATTTTATATACGTGCGAGTATAATATATAGCCTTTTTGGATGGTGTACCACAAGTTTGTGATTTTTTGTTGGTTGTCTTTCGATCGTTGTAATAATATAATAAATAAATTAATGAAATTTCAATATATTATAATAATGATAAATTTTAAAGATCTTTTGGTATTTATGAGTCTGCGAAGTTTAAATTTAATAACGTAACGGTTCGGAAGATTAGTATTTTGGAAAATGCTTTACTGAAACTTATTCCAAGAGTGCGTACAACTTTCGAAGATTTATAGTAAAGTTTGTCAACCAGAATGTTATAAACTTTAATAGTGGAAACATGAGTCTTAAATGTTTTAAATTGATTAGATTTTTTTAAACTAATTTGTTTGGTTTTTTTTAAGACATACATACCATCACATCTTTTCCGTACCGGGTAGGTAGAAAGGAAAAAACCGTCACTTTTACCTTCTGATACAACTGACTTTTTGCATATCTTTCTTTAAAAATATAATTAATTTCATCTATTCTCTTTCGCCAACCTCAATCTCACTTATAATTCACATTTACACTGTATATTTGTTTTATTGTTCTTTCTTCATTCATTGGTTCTACTCGTATATTTGCTTCGTTGTTCTTTCTTAATTCATTGGTTCTACTCGTATATTTGTTTCGTTGTTCTTTTTTAATTCATTGGTTCTACTCGTATATTTGTTTCGTTGTTCTTTCTTAATTCATTGGTTCTACTCGTATATTTGTTTTGTTGTTCTTTCTTAATTCATTGGTTCTACTCGTATATTTGTTTCGTTGTTCTTTCTTAATTCATTGGTTCTACTCGTATATTTGTTTCGTTGTTCTTTCTTTATTAATTGGTTCTACTCGTATATTTGTTTCGTTGTTCTTTCTTCATTCATTGGTTCTGCTCGTATATTTGTTTCGTTGTTCTTTCTTCATTAATTGGTTCTACTCGTATATTTGTTTCGTTGTTCTTTCTTCATTCATTGGTCCTGCTCATATATTTGTTTCGCTGTTCTTTCTTCATTCATTGGTTCTACTCGTTTATTTGTTTTGTTGTTCTTTCTTCATTCATTGGTTCTACTCGTATATGTTCAAACTATCTTTTAGAGTTCTTCTTGATCTTACTTAACGCATTCATCCTTAAACACTTCACTATTTATTCTATCTTACGTATTCTTCTTAGTACGCGCTTTTCTACAACATTTCTTCGACACCTTTCAGTCTTTTTCCACTTGAATGTTCCACTTCCATATAAAATAAATACTCATGTGGATATATAATAAAAACTCTAAAGTTTTTAAATAAATCATTGAATAACTTAAATAGCCAAATCAAGAAACATTAATAAAAGTGTTCAACACATTTTGGTTCATACCAACTTTTCAACACATTTTGGTTCATACCAACTTTCTTTTTGCCATAGATGAATCTGAAATATTTTTATATTCTAGTCTTAACTCAGGTTTTTTTCTCCTCTGGTTCTTATTAATGGTTTGTTTAACACCTTTCAATGTATTTATGACCTCCGTGGTCTAGTCGATAGAGCACCTGTCTCACAACTTAGATGGTACGGATTCGATTTCCGCTGGAGTCGAATTTATCTTGAAAAGGGTCCAAATCTGGTTTTCATTTACGCCATTTTTACCAACTTTCTGGACGGCTGGAAAATATTTTTACATATCAGTAAACTCTCCACGTTGTTCTATATACAACAAAAATGCAGTTTTATACTGATTTTATAAGAAAATTTGACACATTCTTGCGCACTCACTACATTAATTTGTCAATATTTTTTTAAAAGTCGATAAAATATTGCATACATACATATGTGTACATATCATCACGGCGTATCCCTTGCGGGGTAGGCAAATATAACAGATCTCCAATCATTTATATTCAAGCACATAACTTTCACCTTCTCCACATTTATACATCTCGTCATGTACAATCTTCTATTATTCGTACTTTTCACTTTTCTTTCAAAATCTGGTCCATTTGATCCAGCCACATTTTCCTCGGATTGCCTCTTCCACGTACCTCTTGCACTTCTGACTTGTGTACTTGCTTAATCATTCGTACATCGTTCATTATTTCCATATGTTCAAACTATCTTAAAATGCCTTCTTTCTTCATCTTACTTCAAATATCCATTTTACCATGCGTTAATTTCGATGTTTTCATTCCGTCTTCTTCCAAACATTGACAATCTACAATTTTTCCTTATTGCATGCATCTCCACAGCATTGATTTTCCTTATTGCATGCATCTCCACAGCATTGATTTTCCTTATTGCATGCATCTCCACAGTATTGATTTTCCTTATTGCATGCATCTCCACAGCATTGATTTTCCTTATTGCATGCATCTCCACAGCATTGATTTTCCTTATTGCATGCATCTCCACAGCATTGATTTTACTCTTATCCTTCTTTTACCAAGTCCAAATTTCACTTCCATACATCAAGATGGGTTACCAACACACTATTATGTATTTTCATTTTTGCTACTGTTGACATTTTTGCTATTATTCCGCGGTATCTCATTCAAAACATCCACCGTATCCATGCATTTATTCGTGACTGTAATAAATTATTATAAACTATGCATTTTTATACATAAAAATATTCAGTTTGCTGACATGGAAATAATACTTCTTCAATGTATAATATCAGTTATCAAAAAAGTTAAAAAAAAAAGGATTTTTCTCGGTAAATATTTGAACACGTCAAAATGCCACAGTTGGAATGTAATGTATACCCTTCACAAGGATGAAATCCGTGTCAGGGCCAAAAAAAGAGCAAAGGTATTTATAACGAGTAATATGAAAGTCACTCGGCTGGGAAATACTTGACATGATTCTGTCAGAACGTATACTTACACGTAACTTGTTCAAAGTGTGATAGTCAAGTGTTAACCCAAAGAATAGTTATATTATATTGTATATAACAATCAGAAAGGTGATTTGTTATATAACAAGATAAAAGAAAGTGCCCAGATAAAGATTTGCGAAAGTGAAGGTTCAAATATTTATTTACACGCACGTAATAATCCCTCGATTTTCGCGGTAGATATATTCCAAATGTGTTCGAAATATATAAAAATCGCGACAATTGACTTAGAAACTTATCTTAGAAGATATTTCATTATCATCACTCGAAGCAACTGTGGAACGAACTTCAGAATATGAACCTTCCTTATTTACGTTTAAGGGAGTATTCTACTATATAAATTAGAAAAAATCGTTTTCTTGCATATTCTTAATGTTTAGAACTTTAAGAATATGTTTTTAAAGGGAAATTTTAAAATTCTCAATATTTACAAAGTCATAGCTATAAATGAGGCAGCAATTATGCCGCACCGAAATGACTCAGACAATATAGTATACGAGTAAAAACTTTTAACGCGTTTTTCTCGAAACTACTTTTTTCAGCTTGGTCGACATAAAATCTCAAGTTTTATCCAATTGATTACCTTCAAATTTAATATAAAACTTAAATAAATATATTAATATCGTCCCTACCTTGGTAATTTCAAAAAAAAAATTTTTACTTTTTAAAAAAAAATTGAAAAAAGGGTAAAAAAAAATTTTCAGACAGCCGCCATTTTACGATTTTTTTTCACTTTGGTACCAAGTATAACGACATTATTTTTATCAAAAAACTGTGTATGATTTTTGTTTTGGATTAACGAAAGGGCTCCAATCATGTCGACCAGCTCACCCTCTTTTTTTTACGACAATATATTTCTATCTTTTTATATAAATACTCGTATAATAATTTAGTACGAAAGGATAAATTATTAAGAATATTTTTTTTGAGAATATAATTAATATAATAAAGCTCATAACATATTGAATTTTTAATTTTTATTTTTCAAATAATTTTTTGTACGTTCTCAAATCATCAATAAACACATTGTCAAAAAATGTATTCGAAAAATATTTTTTGTATATTTTTTATTTAGTCTGAAAAAAAAACGCCCGAAATTCACGCCTCTAGAGAGATATGAAAAAATATTTTCGTTTTATCTGTTCCGCGATACTAGCGTTTAGTTTATATATTCCTTATAAATATAGCCGTGCAAGGAGTCATACTCTATCCTACATACCAACTTACAGAACGAATATCATGGCTATCAGTCACGTGTGGTATAGAAATATTGAACCAACTGAATGACACTGTGGATATACCCGTATTTTCGGCACCGCCTAGCAGAATGAAAAGAATCCTGGCTGATATTCTTCCTAACGAATAAGCTAACTAGAAGGAAACGCTTTTTGCGTAACTTGAGAGCTTCGTGCAAAGTGGATAATAAAAATTACTTTACTCAGAATATCCTTTTATTCTAATTTTTCTTTGCTTCCCTTCCTTATCCTTGAACGCATTTCTTTCCTCTAGTTCTGCCGTTATTTATTTTTATTTTATTTATTTATTTTCTCAAAACAGGCTTAGCCCAATTTCTTTGAAAAATACAAGAAGTGTTAACATTAAAAATAAAGAAAAATTATATAGAATAAAAAAAATTAAATAAAATAAAAAATAATGTATATGCATACATATATACACATATATTCAAAGTCACTTAAGTACGTTGATTAGTGCTTTCTAACGCGTTCAATCTTAGAAGAAAATTTTGCTTTTGGTAATGTGAAATGAAATATGTCAATATCCGAAGTAGCCCCGTTCAAAAGAGTTAAGACCCTTCCAACAGGCATAGTGGCTGGAAGACTCGTTCTTGCCTATGTTATTGAGAACAGTTCTTGACGGCGCAGTCTAGTGTAATTTTTAGAAACATTTAACGCTAATCTTCGTAGTAATGTTGGACAGCTCACAACTCCTCGAACGAGTTTGACAACGAGACGCAGATCTCTTCTTACGCTCAAGGAGTTATACCCGAGCATGCCCAGCAGAAACTGAGTAGGATAAAGCCATGGATAGACACCAAACTCACCCATAGAGACGACCTCCGTGGCCTGGTGGTAAGACACTTGTCTGCCGATCTGGAGGTTACGGGTTCGATCCCCGCTGGAACCCAATTTTTTTTAAATAGGATTCCAGTCTGGTTAACACTTAGGGCCTATAAAAACATCTTTCTGGTTGGTTGGGAGAGTTTGCCTTTTACTTAAATTTAAAGAATTACATTTTTTTGTAAAATCTATCATGGATTGAACATGAAAAGTTTGATGTGTCCATCATGAGCTGGTTGGTTGCAAGAAATTGTTGTAAAGCAATAAGCTCAACAGAAGTGCCATATTTAACCATATACACAAAATAATTAAATAAATGAAATACTTTGTAATTTATTTTTATCAAACACTGTTTATTCCACTTTTTTGTGACGGTATAACCCTACCGGTTTCAAGGCTTTCACCTCATCTTCAGGGGAGCGCAAACATAGATGAGGTGAAAGCCTTGAAACTGGTAGGGTTATACCGTCACAAAAAAGTGGAATAAACAGTGTTTGATAAAAATAAATTACAATGTCTTTAAACTTCCACAACGTTAATGCCTTAACTATAAACAACATAAATGAAATACATTCGAGAATTTTGATTTCCGCCAAAATTTAAGGTACAAAATTCGTATGATTAAGTGCAATATATTGAATATTTTTTTATGGTGTTGAAACATGGACTGTGAAGACCAGAATGCTAAATTAACTGGAAGCTTTCGAAATGTTAATTCATTGGAGAATGCATTTTTTTTATTATTTCATCGTGTATCGAACACCGAGGTTCTGCATCGAGTAGGTGTAAAACGATAGCTCTCATGTAAATACTATAAAATGCCTATCTTGGTCAATATTGCGAGAAGAAGAATTCGACTTTCAAAAATTAATATCGATGGTCAAAATTGAGAGTAGATGCGGTAATCGATAGAAAGCGCCTCTCTTGGTTACGTAACATTCACGAAGGGGCATGTATCCAGACAGTCGAGGAGCTGCTCCGTGCCGCCAAAGACAGATATATTTTCTTAAGAGTGATCATCAACATCAGGAGTACAGGACACGACCCATCGAGAAGAATGACTTATATAAATGTAATATATAGTGGGTACTTCCGCGCATCTGCATATGTTTAGAAAAATATATTTAGTAAGAAAACAACAGAAAATTTTCAAAGAAAAGACGAATCACAAAGAAATCTTTGTGTATCTTCCAATATTTATTTATTTATAAGTAAACTGTACAATAAGGTACATTGTACCTTATAAGAAAAGGTACAATGTACTTTATAAGAAAACGGTACAATGAACTTTATAAGAAAACGGTACAATGAACTTTATAAGAAAACGGTACAATGTATGTTACCTTATAAGAAAACGGTACAATGTATGTTACCTTATAAGAAAACGGTACAATGTACCTTATAAGAAAACGGTACAATGAACCTTATAACAAAACGTTACAGTGTACCTTATAAGAAAACGGTACAATGTACCTTATAAGAAAAATAACAAGAAATATAAAAGAACCAGTAGTGAGTGCTCAACACATTAAGTTTGACAGAATATACAAAAAAAAAACGATTTTTTTACACAATTACAACAAAAATACTCGTATTTAGAATGAAACAGGTATCAAAACGTAAAATCACATGTAATCAACACAATACGGAACCGTCCATAGGCGCACAGTGCGTACTGCGCAAAAAATACGAACGCAATAGACAAATCGCTGAAAAACAAATCAAAAACAAAATACAAACTGAAAACAAAATACAAAAGACGGAATCAGATAGGTATAACTTCACAAATCCTCAAAAATAGATAAAAATGTACGACATGTGAACGCAAAACTATCAGCTTTAGATGAAGAGTTGTGTTAATATATAAGCCTAAATTAAGATAAGATGCTTCCTAAAGTTACACCCATATTTCAAACACTAAAAGGCAAACTAACATATACCAGTAACAACAACGGTTCTGTCATAATACCCTACCCCATTGGATCGATTCTGAACAATAAATTTACTGACGAAGATGAAATCGAACTTTAAGTTATACTTCCTTCCCAAAGATATCTCTCAGACACTGATTCCCATTCGCCGTATCCATATTTTAAAAGTTAGTGAGCGTAACATAAATTGTAATGCATATTTTTATTGCATATATTTCCCGTTCGCAAAACGTAACAGGCACTGGAAAAGCCATTTTACCGCCTTCAACCGTCATAAATCCAGAGTATCGCCTACGATACAATATTCTGTTCAATGGAACAGAAGTTGAACATGGGGAAAATATTACGAATCGATTTCTCAAGGAATAAAACGTGGAACGTTTTTTCTAACACCTAAATTGGAAATTCGCAAAAAAATCCAAAGATTGGATACCTCGGTCTCTTCTTAATTTTTATCTTCTTATTTCGCGCCATCGCTGTGTAGCAGCACTAAATGTTTGTCTGTTAGCGTAACCCATGGTAGACCACTTGGATGTCGACTAACTTTCTACCCCTCAGATGTCTGAGGGATTTAAATCTGACCCTCCATCCACTATATTTATGATTAGATCCATTATTTTATAATAATCAGAGATGGTGGTTATTCATTTTTTTCATACATTATTTATAGTAAAGGCATTAATTAACATTGTGGAGATTTAAAGATATTGAAATTTGTTTATTACACTTTTTGTAACGGTATAACCCTACCGGTTTCAAGGCTTTCACCTTATCATCAGGAGAGCACAAACAAGACTCTTGTTTGCTCCCCTGATGATATGGTGAAAGCCTTGAAACCGGTAGGGTTATACCGTTACAAAAAGTGGAGTAAACAGTGTTCGCTAAAGCAAAGTCCAATATTCTTTTTTATTTTCGACCGTATTTTATTGATTTATATACATGGTACTAAGCACCTTATAATAAAAAATAAATAAAAAAAGAGCCAGTTGTGAGTGCTCAACATATTAAGGTTGACAGAATATACCAAAAAAAATTTTTTTTTACACATTAACATCAGAAAGAAACAGGTATCAAATCGTACAAAACTATATGTTAACAACACAATAAGGGGGCGTCCACAAGCGCACTGCGCCAAAAAATACAAACACAAAGACAAATCATTGAAAAACGAAAACACAATAATCAATTAAAAAGCAGTTAATTTTTTTTTCACAAGTCCTCAAAAGACACGCGGGATCCCATTTCAAGGTTCCGATATTCGGAAGTGCTTTTTCAGACACTCTTCATACGTCAGCAAACTAACTCCAAAAATATCTGACACTGCAGCGTACTCATTTAAATATCTGATACTGCAGCGTAATATTTGTATGGGAGAATTTGCAAAAGAATTTGTTCTATAATTTTTACATATTAATTTTTCTTGCAGCCTTGTAACTCTTGTCGGATCTTGAATGCTAATCAATTCCAAAAGTTTTGGACAATCGATCATTCCATTCAAGACTGAAAAATACAATAAAGTCCGCTAATATTCGCCGATCAGAGAGACTTATCAAATCAAGTTTAATATGGACACGATGCCCATCATCACTGGTTCCACGTCTCTAGGTGTCCAGCGAGTGATGTTTCATCTTCTTCCAAGAACCTTTTCTAGTCACTTTTATTTCTGTCTTTTACCAGGATTCTTCAGCTGCTTGTATCGAATACAACACGATTTGTGTAGCTCTGTTTTGTCTACACAATTAATTTAAAAGTTCAATTCTCAAATTATTCACATAGATATCAAAAATGTCGATATCGGGAAATTCTTTTCAACAATGTCATTCCGTGTACAAGTAGTGATGCATTTAACTGCGCAGTTGTGCATACGGCACCGAAAACAATCTTTTCAATTCACGATGGTGTAAATAATTGTCTGTTATATTAAATAAAAAATTGTCAATCAACCTTAGGTAACGTAACATAACTAAACCCAAAGTCGAAATGTCTCGACTCTCATGTAACCACAAGAAGTTTTTTGATACACGAAAACTTCAAACATTTTAGAAGTTTACAAAAGCAGGTTTCCAATTATGCAGTATTTTATGTTAAACTAACCAATTTTCAAATAATTATTCCATTGTTTATGAAATTAATAATTTATGAATTCATTTGTCAAAGTTGCAGACACTATTTAATACAATGTATGTACATCTATAATTATAAATATTCCTTTCACATTTCATCTCATTAAGGGATATTCTTTTCACATTTCATCTATTCTAGAGGAGTGAATTTCTGGCGTTTTTTTCAAACTAAATAAAAAAAAAACTAAAAATATTTTTCCAATACATTTTTTACAATTTGTTTATTGATGATTTGAGAATGTACAGAAATAAATTTTTGAAAAAAAAAAATGAAAATTCCAGATGTTATTAACTGTTACATCTTGTGAAAAAAAGAGGGTAAGCTGATCGACATGATTGGAACCCTTTTGTAAATTTGAAACAAAAAACATACACAGTTTCTTAATAAAAATAAGGTCGTTATAGTTGGTACCAAAGAGAAAAAAAAAATCGTAAAATGGCGGCTGTCTGAAAAAAAAATTCCAGTTTTTACCCTTTTTTTCAAATTTTTAAAATATAGTAAAAAAATAGTTTTAAATTTTCCAAGGTAAGAACGGTATAAAAATATTTATCAAAGTTACATACTATATTTGAAGGCTTATATATAACTAATAGAACTTGAGATTTTATATCGACCAGGCTGAAAAAAGTAGTTTCGAGAAAAACGCGTTTAAAGTTTTGATATTATTGTCCGAGTCATTCCGGTGCGGCGTAATTGCTGCCTCATTTATAGATATAACTTCGTAAATATTTAGAATTAAAAAATTTCCGTTTTAGAACATCTTCTCAAAGGTCTAAACTGTAAGAATATGCAAAAAAAACGTTTTTTTCAAATTTCGAGAGTAGGATACCCCCTTAAACCATGTCGTACATCTTACAAAAGTTTTTTAGTCAACAAACGGTTTACTATTCTTCCTATTAGTTACGAGTATATAAGGTCTTTCAAATTGAGCGGTTTTTTAGTGAATTTTTTTAACTCTTGAATAAAACACACAATTTGCTTTGATTTCAAAAAACTTTTTATTGTTCATTGAAGTATAATATATGCCATTTAAACACAATAAACAATATCCACCAAATGTCCACCTCTTGCAGCTCCACAGATGTCCACTCTTTTGTCTAAATTTTCGATGACATTTTGGCATGATTGCGGTTCTAACTCACCAATAACGCGAATAATTTCGTCCTTCAGCTCAGGAATTGATCGGGGGTCATTCTTATAGACCTGGATTTTCACGTAACTTCAGAGAAAATAGTCCAACGGTGTCAGATCACATGATCTTGGTGGCCAATTAACATCACCGTTTCCGGAGATTACAATAGATACAATAATTCTCAATTTGAACGCGTAGTTATATTATAGTTATAATATATACGACTATATTATATTATAACGCGTAGTTATAATATATACGACTCCATTTTTATAAATGTCATACATTACACTTCTCAAATGTCATAAGACTTAGGCAAATTTGCGATGCCATCTGTGTTTTATCCAAGAATTAAAAAAACACTCAATTTGAAATAACATATATATAAGTAGGTGTTTAGATCTTTCTAACGATAAATAAGTAATGTCAAAATATACCCAATAAAAATGTAGCAAAGAGACTCATTAACTATTGTATAAACTATCTGGGAGTTCTGGATTCCTTTCGATTTCATATGATTGAGCCACACTCCAATTTTTTGAGCTGTGTGAGCAGGTGCATTGTCTTGATGAAAAATGATTTTTTTCTTCTGCAAACTGGGTCTTTTTTCACAATTTTTTTCATCCAACTGGTTCAAAAGGTCACAATAATAATCAGAGTTGATTGTCTTACCAGTTTGGAGATAATCTTTCAATAAAATTCCTTTTGCATCCCAAAAAACTGACGCTAACACCTTCTTGGCCGATTTCTGGACACGAACTCGCTTCGGAGCCAAAGTGCCTGGTTCACACCACTCCTTAACCTCTTGTTTTGATTCAGGATCATGGCGGTAGACCCAAGTCTCATCCATAGTGATGAATCGACGCAGAAAATCCTTTTTATCCTTTCGAAATTGCTCCAAATGTTGCTCAGAAAGTCGCATTCGAACGTGTTTTTGTTGCATTGTTAGCAAATGCGGCACCCATTGTGCACACAGTTTTTTGAAACCCAAAACTTCAGCCAAAATATGCCATGTTTTTCTATGTGAAATGCCTATGGTGTCAGCTATCACATCCACAGTCGATCGATGATCTTTCAAAACCGTATCCTGTATTTCCGCTATGATTTCTGGTGTTGATGCACTTTTTGGACGTCCTGAGCGTGGATCGTCTTCAACGCTTGTACGGCCACGCTTAAACTCCAAAACCCATCGATGAACGGTTGGAAATGAAGGAGAAGACTTCTTTAATACTTTCATTATCTTTGCATGGATCTCAGTAGCCGATAAACCTTCCAAAACAAAGAATTTAATCACTGCAAGATATTCGGATTTTTCCATTGTTAAAAAATACACTGACATGTCAGCTTCAAATGGCTTGTAAACAAAGAATGAATTGACAGATCGAAATGAAATTTTGAGTACGTTCTTATGAAAGATGAAATATTAAAATGGCGTAGAGATTTTGGTTTTTCTACTGCTCCATAGATGTCGCTTTCAAAACTTTTTGACTAATCTATAAGCAAGAAATAAATCCATCTCGAGTATTGAACGTTAAACTTTCAAAGAGTTGTTATATTGGAACTTTTTGAAAGCTGCTTTTGTTTCTTTGGTGTGATTTCGGTAACGTTCCAGTACGTTTGGAACACTTAATTTTGCAGTGAAAAATTTGGTTGGCTACTTGCCAAATGGCAATATTTTCTAACTAACCAGAAAATTGTTGAACAATTTAAGTTCCAGTATCGAGTTTAAGATTTAAAATATATTAAAGCTTTAAACAAAACAAAATAAAGTGATAAAATACATTTTAAAATAAAGACAATACAAACGTCATTTGACGATTTAAATATAACAAATAAAACAATTTCAACAGTGATTAGACGATACAAAGGAATATTTAGCTGAACGATAATATAGAAAGTGGAAACACGTTACGTTACTGAAGGGAAATGAAATGATTTTTGAGTGACTGTTCAAAGTACGTCAACGATGAAGCGAGTCTTACGTAAATTAGTAACTGGTTCCAGAGCCAAATGTTATGGATACTGAAGGACGCCCTGAAAAAGGAAAATCGGTGTACTGTAAAGCCTTATAATATGCAATTTGCGTTTGAAGAGAGACGCTGAAAATTTTCGACAAAACTTTAGGGAACAGAGGTTCAGTTAAGGGTTATACTGAAATCGCAATTAAACCCTTACCCTTGAAAGAGAGAGTGCATCTTCGGAAACGCTCTAAAACACCACCTTATAGTTTGGGATTTTATTTTGTCAATGTTTGGACTCTTATTTGCTTTTTTTTGACTTTTTGCTGGCAGTGAATCTGAACTTGTATGCGTGCATCTGAAAGACTGAGTTCACTTTCGAAAAACATCTGAATTTCTCACGGCAAACCTCGTCCTCCTATTAGTAGGGGTGTATCTAGATTGGGAGAATGTAATGAGATGCGTACAGACCGTTTGTTAGCTTTTCTCGAATGTCTTGTCGTTTCCATTGCCTTAACATTTGTGTGTAATTTAAGTATGTATATGTACATACTTTGTTCTTATCAATAAATCTATTTTTATATCATGTACTTCACCCGTTTTTCGTTTATAACCAGTTAAGTTTATTCTGAAATTTATTAATTGTGTTTTGAATTCAAATATTAATTGTATTGTGAAACATTTTAGGTGCACAACCTAACAGGTATATTGCTTCGTGACAATTCCTAGCAACTACCAGAAATATGTCTTAAATAAAAACCAAATATTTTTTTTAAATGTCAATGTTATTTTCTACCCTCGGGTTGAAATACATACGTCATTCTAATTTGGTCACGGGGGTTGTCATTGATTGATTGATTGATTGAAAGCTAAATAAAAACCTTCTTGAGAGGTAATCATTAGCCAATAATTCATATATAAGCACGTTGTGTATGCCTGTTTTACTGATATATGAAATAATTCATCTCCTTTGAAATCTGGATGAAGCAGAATATTATTCAGAAAATTGATTGTTCTGAGGCACGCAGCTTCCTGAAAACTTCTACACCAACAAACCGTTGCTTTCAGACGTGTACCAGGATTTATCAGAGACGGACTTTTCGTTTTAATGAAGTCTTCACAAAAATAATTGTTATGATTTGCAAACTATAAATAAATAATATTGATACTTTGATTTAGTAATAAAGATATAATATGGTCGTAGTTGTAGTTGCTTGTTCTCATAGTTAAGGATCCCCTCACGACTCCAACGTCAATCTTGAGCTGCTCTTTCACGTCAATTATACGATTTGTGAGAAAAAACACCGATTCTAGATGCACACTTCCTCTCACAGATGTCATAGACTTGTGGACCTTGCTGAGTTACCTGGAAATGCTGACAAATTAACAGGACGCTAACTTTTGTCAAAAATATATCCGTCGAGATACCATCAGCTGATGGCTTTCCATCCTCCACAATTCTGAGCCCCCTGCTTTTAGCTCTCTCCGCAAAAAGTCTGTAAGGCCCCCGTTACACGCTCAATCTGGATCGCAATCCGTGATCGCAATCAATGATCGCGGTCAAGTTTGACCGAGTAATGAGCGGATTGATGGATTGATCAATCGGATCGCAAAATATCTGGATATTTTGAAATCACGCTTGCGATCCGCTGCTCGCGATCGGGATTGTTCGTGTGAGGTCGTGTAAGATCGCGTCAGTCAACGTTTACACACCGATAGAGATGGACGTATGCTCTCTATCGGGAATTTTAAAGAAAATAAAGCCGCAATCGGGTGAATTGACGATAAATAAATAAATAAACAAGTTGACGTGAGAAAAAAAATGTCTGAGATCGAATTATAGGAGAAAATTTAAATAAATTACAAATTCAAGCTTCACTGATAGATGCAGGAGACATGATAGCAGAAAATTTAAGGTCTTCAATATTTCTGCCTGTAGCAAGATAACGCAATGTTACTGCTAATTTTTCTTCAGGTGTTTTACTTTTTCTCATACAAGTATCTTGTTTAGATATGTATGAGGTTATCATTTCTAACAACTCATCAAAACATTTTCCACTCATCCTGAAGTAATTTTTATAGTCATCTTTTTAAGCAGTTAATCGTATTTATTTTAGTAGATTTAAATGGGTATACAATTATCTCATTCGTAGCCACTGTTTAACCCAATGTTTCCTTCGAACTCGCTTTTTCAAAGTTACGGCCAGAACTAGGGCTACAACAGCTTATATTTTTTTTATTTTTACGTCCATTTTGAGTTGAGAAAGATGTTGACGCGGCGGCTGCGGGGTGCGGACTGATGGAAATCGGATTGATCGTGTAATGTAGTCGCGCGATCCGTCAATCCGTGATCGTCGATTTGGATCGCGGATTGCGATCCAGATTGAGCGTGTAACGGCGGCCTAACTCTCGCAGACTGTTCTTATGACGTTTTCTCTGTCTACCAACCCTTGGCTTGCCCACTATTTCTCCACACAAAACACATTTTGGGAGCCCTTTATCACCCATACGTATTACACGTCCGGTCCATCGTAATTTCGAATTACAACCATATCGTTTACAGTTGAAGCTTTGCAGAACTAAGACATTTGTGACATGATCACTCCAGTGCGTCTCAGACTCACAAAGATATATGGAGAGGACAATGGCCTTGTTGAATGATATTTTTGTAGACTGGAACATGTCTCTGCTGAAGAATACTCTGTCATTTAGATTAAGAATAGCTGAGACGACTCTTCAGTTCACGATCAAGAGAAGATATCGATGCTTGAATATTGTCCAGATATGTAAAACTAGGCACGTTCCCTAATTGTACACCACACATTTGAATGTTGGGTGATTGTAGCATCTCGTTATCCGCAGAACAAGCAAGTATCTGGATTTTCTTCGTATTTATTTCAAGGCTTAACAACATCCTAATACACCACTGTATAGACACTGATATAAATGCGCCACAAGAGCGCAATTATCTGTATATTGCAGCTCTGTGATGTATGTGTGAGCTTGTTTGGGTAAGTAATCTACGCAGATTGTATTTCCCTCATCAGTCCAGTATCTCCCCTTAATTCCTTTGACACAAAGTCGTTTGTGAATGACAAATATAAAGACTGTCATATTTGCATTAAACAGAGTAGGAGCTGGGACGCATTCCTGGCGAACGCCAGTATTGATGTTGAATATCCATCTCATCAATCCACCAATTGAGACAAACGACTGTGTAGTTATGAAGCTGGGTTAGAAGCTCTGTTACAAGGGGCGGTACACAAAGTTTCTCACAGATCCTCCATAACAAATCTTTATTAATTGAGTCAAAAGCCTTTCCCAAATCGACAAAAGGGACATAAAGATTCCTGCTCTGCTCTAGACATTTCTCCTGCAGTTGAAGATGAACTGGTTAATTGAAAAAAAAAAAATGCCATATGTACCATTTAAAAGTATGTTTACAAAATAATTGAACATATTACATTTTAGAGTAATAAATTCACTATTTTATTATAATAATATAATAAAATATCAAATGCTTTTAAGAATAATTTCCCTACCTACAGGAATCCTCTGATCATTGATCTGAGGGCTAACGAGAGAAAGTCCGATCTACCTTTCCGTTATAAGTACAGGCTTCCGAAGCATCGTATGTTTGAATAGTCCACCTACAGTATTAGCTGGGAGGATCAATATCTGAGGGAATGTGATGGAATACAAGTAGCCTGAACGAGTGAAAATATACGCGTTAAATATTTACATTCGTAAGTATTTAGGTCTTAAATATTTCTAAGAAATTAAATTTTCAGTTTATTCTTCTTCTTCCTAGTGTCATGTCAGGTCCCCTCAACGTTGATTATCACCTGAGAGAAGGCATTTTTATGCCCGCCAACCCGAAAAAGATCCCCAACGCTCCTTATGATATACCAGTCCAATCACGTATCATATATTGCGGAGCCAGGAGATTTTTCTCCTGCCAACACCTCTTCGACCCTCTATTTTGCCTTGGATGATCAGGTGCAGTAATTTGTACTTTTTCCTCTAAGTACATGACCCAAATAGGACACCTTTCGGATTTTAATATTAGTCAGCCACTCTCTATCAACTTTGGCTCTTTGAAGAACCCTTGTGTTGCTGACCATATCCGTCCAGGGTATCCGTAGTATTCTCCGATGCATCCACATTTCGAATGCTTCCAATCGGTTCATACTGCCAACTTTGAGGGTCCATGATTCCACTCCATGTAATAACACTGACCAAACGTAGCATTTGACTAACCGTTGTCGAAGTTTCAAGTTTAGATTATCATCGCAGAATACGCTTCTCATTTTATTAAAAGTCGCACGAGATGTTTCAATTTTGCACTTGACTTAGGTTTCTGGGTCGAGGTCTTCCACTAGGATATAGTACTTCCGAGATATTTAAATTTTTCAGTTTATTAAAAAATAAACATTATATGTGAGAATTTAAAATGAAGTTTTATAGTTATAATATATAAACTAGATTAGTTATTAAGATATATATTTGAATATAGGTTATAGCCTTTTGCAAATGTTAGTGTTATAGATTAGTTTATAAAATTTAAAAAAAAAATTATAAATATTTTACACCGTCTACTTCCTTTAAAGCTCTCTATATTTTTTTCAATTGGCCATTTTTTTCAGGTAAACATTTTCATGTGTTCAAATCACCGATTTGAGTACATACTGAACACTTGACGACTTAATCGATTTTTGAACACTTTTCATTGTGAGTTTAAAAAAATAAAATAGTTTTGTTAATTCCACCACTGTTTGGTTTGTAAAATTTTGCATTCAGTTCACGCCTTTCCCGCCTTATCTGTCTCTCATATCCTTTTGCGTGCGATATAAGTATGAGAGAGTTTTATTATATCTTATTTTGTATGGAAATTTATAAACTTTTTTTATAAGTAAAATATTCTTTATAAGCATAAATTTTTGTTCTTTTTGAATATATAAAAAGTTGCTTTTCTTATATTCTGTTCATTTATTTATTTTATAAATAATGCTGACAAAGACATTCGTAATTAAGATTTTATGTGACAATACGTTGATTGCTGTGTTGAGTCCTGCCAGAATTGAGACGTTTAATACCACTGTTACAAGACGTTAAATAATAAATAATTTAACAGCAATCTCATGCCCTCTGTGGTGTAAATGGTGTTGTTACCTGGTCATGTGCGGTAGTGTATAAAACCCCTACGATGGTGAACTATGAATATATTCTTACTGCATTGGTTCTCAACCCAAATGTTAATTATTGTAACCGAATACAATATTGCCTGTTTAATGAATTCATGTAAGTTGAAGGGTACATACAACTTAATGAATAGCATCCTGTATTCCAAACTGAAAGAAAAGGGTTGGATTTGAATTCCGATATGAAAGGTTCGTTCTATGCTGAGTGCATATCCTCAGGAAAATGATGATACATTCAAATCACCTTTCAATGTATAACGAGACGCAAAAGGTAAACATGATTATCAACCTACGCAAGTACGATCATATAACTTTATACCAGAAGGCATTGAACTGGTTAAATGTTTGAAATAGACGCCAAATTCACATACTGTCTCTATTTATAATATCCTTAACTGTCCCACCACCCCCTCTTATCTCGCCGAAAATCTTCAGCGTCTTTCCAATCATGGATTAGCGCTACGCTCAAACAGAGATTGTCTATTGGCCTTTCCAGTTCACCGCTCCTCTTTTTTTACTTCGTCCTTTACTGTCTATGCAGTGAGGCTCTGGAATCAGTTACAAACCAAAATAAGACTCACTCCGTCCTTGGCATTGAACTGGTTAAATGTTCGAAATAGACGCCAAATTCACATACTGTCTCTATTTATAATATCCTTAACTGTCCCACCACCCCCTCATATCTCGCCGAAAATCTTCAGCGTCTTTCCAATCATGGATTAGCGCTACGCTCAAACAGAGATTGTCTATTGGCCTTTCCAGTTCACCGCTCCTCTTTTTTTACTTCGTCCTTTACTGTCTATGCAGCGAGGCTCTGGAATCAGTTACAAACCAATATAAGACTCACTCCGTCCTTGACATGTTTTAAGAAGTTACTAAAAAAACTCTTAATTTCTAGTCAGTAAAATAACGTGTTTCATTCCTGATTTTTCTTTTCCTTTCCTCTCCACCATCCCTTTATTTCCTTTTGATTGATGATATCTCACTTTATATGAAAAATAATATTCAGGTGATTGTCCGTCTTTGTGTGGTTCGTGGAAATATGCTCACGTATGTGTTTATGGATTTCGTGGGGATGGATAGTCATTTGAATGATTTATGCGACCACGTAACTTGCTTCATTTAATTTTGTCTGGTTGGTTGATAATAAGTTCGCCAGATTGTATTTGCAATAAAAGTGTTAAATAAATGAATTAAAATAAATACTTATAAAATGTATGTTTCAGTTTGAAGAGTATGAGTGTTTTGGATTTAATGACAAATATATGAAATTTGTCATTAAATAGGGAAGTACATAATCTAATGACCATAGCCACAACTTTCCTATCTTTACAATAAATTTATTTTGTAACATTTATAATCTGTCAATAATAATGTGTCCCGAGTAAGGGCGCCCTTGAGGAGGGTTTTCTCTCTAAACAGCGCTTAATAAATTATCCCTTTATTGTAATTAAGCAATGAGATTCCTTTTATGGTACATAGACCTTGCCCAGTGAAGTGGTTCTCATTATCTACAAAATGACGTTTTTATTATTGTTAAATATTAGACAACTTTTACAGCCTAGTTGGTAAGACGCCTGTCTCCCAGCCCGGAGGTTACGGATTCAAATCGCACTGGAACTTAGATTTAAAGAAAAAGGATTCCAGTCTGGTTTTCACTGAAGGGTTCATGAACATCTTTCTGGTTAGTTGGAAGAGATTGCCACATGGTAATAAGTCAGGTTGTACTGTATACAACAAAAGTGTAATACAATACAATATTCGTATTCTAACGTTTGCCTTTCTATTGAAACGATGTAAATTGTAAATGTTTACAAATAATGGGTCTCCAATCTGGTTAAAGAGTTTGTCTTGTAACAAGACTGTTGCAAATAATATTGCTAGCACTTGTGATGATAAACTGCCTACTGCAGTGGTTCTAAACCTAAAGCCTCAATTAATGGGGCCGATGTATCCCCTCTTCAACATACCCACATAGCCAACTTGGATATTAACATACAGTACATATGTTATACCCAAAAAGTTCACAAAAAAAATTCAGTACGAGTATAAACGATACAACTAAAAAAAATTGTATCACAATGTTATAAAACAATTTTTGAATTAATGGTACTCACCAAAATGTAAAAGTGCGACAAAATAAACAAACTAAAAGTGACAGGCCTAATTATCTTTAGACAAATTACTAAATGTCTATCAATCAGTTTATCATTCAGATTTTTTTCAAATTTCGATTTTATAATTAAAACCCAAAATATTTCAAATTCAATCAAGCGTCTATTAATTTTTACGAATAGTTTTTTTTCTCAAATTTAGAATTAATAAGCTGAACCCAAAATAATCTTAATTAAACTTTACACGCCTTCCAAGTTTTTCGATCTATTTTCATATTTCGATTTATCAAGCGAAATTATAATAGAACAAATATTTTGCAAATTCTCCTATACTTCGGCTACACAGGTTTGGAAATAAATAAATAATAAATAAATAAATATAGATTTATTGACAGCAACATAGTATGTACAAAATATATTTAAATAACACTTCTAAAACACATCAATTGCAGATAATACATTAAATACAGAAGCTATCAAAAGGTCTGGGCTCATCTAATAACATTCCCTCGGCCAAGATACATCCCACCAATATAGGGCGAACTCAGCAACGGGGACACCAGATGTTTTCCGGCCCACACCCTTGAACACGTAGAACAAGAATATAAAAAAAACACAGAAAATAAATAGATGACAAAAAAAATACATTCAAGAGAGAAGACATTTAAAGGTCCGGGCTTATCCCAAAAACATTCCCCCGGCCGAGATACACCCCACTAATGTAGGGCGAGCCCAACCGCAAGGGCATCGGCGGGCTTCCATCCCACACCCCCGCATACCTAGAATAAAGAATAAATAAATAAAAAAAAACAAAAAAGTATGGCAGAAAACAAAACAAAAAGTAAACCCACATATACCACCTCAGGTTAACTGTCAGCAAGAACGAAAAAAAGAAAAGCCTCAAAGGAGTCCAAATTTTACAAAATGACAAATGGGAAATTAAATAGTTGAGACAACATTGAAATACACAGAATAAATATCGACACAGTAATACATTGAAATAGTTAAGAAGTTTTAAAAGAATGGATCAGGAGATAACCCACAAACACGTATGCACAATCCCCGATTCCCCACCAGCGAAAAGAAAGAAAAAAAAAGCGATCAAGAGACACATTAACCACTGAGAAACCCATTAACCACCCAGTAGATAACACTTTAGAGCATCTCTGAAGGTACAACTATTCAACTATTCACCCGCTCCTTCAATGAAATGAGTATGCTGCAGTCTCGGACGTTTTTGGAGTTAATTGATCTACAAGGAATATCTGAAAAGGTACTTCTAAATATCCGAGCCTTAGAATGGTATCCCGCGTGTCTTTCGAGGATTTTTGAAGATCTTATTTTGAACTGTTTTTTAATTGATTACTGTATTTTTAAAAATCTATTTTTGTGATTTTTTTTCCATGCAGAAGGAGATTTGTGAAGTTGCACTTGTCTAATTATGTTGTAGGAATACCTATCTAAATAAATAAATAAATAAATAATTGTCAAAATGAATAAGTGAATTGTTAAACACAATTAAATTAAATTAATTATTGTCAGATAGTAAACATACAGGGGCAATGACCGATGAAGAATTTAATGATTGTCACACACTATGAACAACAACAATATTTACTATTTACAACGTCCGCGAATTGGCTAGCCATCTCCAAATATAAATAATTAACCTACCGCCAGTTCATGCGCTAGAGCAAGGCAGATATGTATCGCGAATGTATTCACTCATTGGTATAAATTACTCGGACGCCGAGAAATAAACATATTATTATTGTCATTCATTCAACTGTCAAGACTTGTTATTTATTTTACCCGCTGTCCACTTATCGTTTTATATCCGCATTCCTGAGTCTATATTCATTGAATACAAATCAAGATCATCATGACTTATAGAGATAAGCAATCCGCTATATTGATGACTCTGAACGAGAAGTAACGCAGATCGACTAAAACGAAGATAGCGATGTCGATATCAAAATCATCAGCACGTTCTAATAGGACACACGCTACATTGATAACGACCATCGTTACAATGTCTTTTATATTTTGTTTTTCAATGTATATTTTAATATTCATGCTGTACACCTGTGGACGCCCTTGTATTGTGTTGTGTGATTTGATTTAACATCTGATTTGATTTCGAACATTGTAACATACCTGATTCTTTCTGATTGATACCTGATTCTATCTGATTGATACCTGATTATTTCTGATTGATACCTGATTCTTTCTGATTGACACTTGATTATTTCTGATTGATACTTGATTCTTTCTGATTGATACCTGATTATTTCTGTTGTAAATTAAAAAAAATTTTTTTTTGGTATACTGTCCATCTTAATGTATTGAGCAATCACTACTTTAATTTACATTATTTTGTTATAATCCACAATGCACTGTTTATTTATATAAAACAATGAAATAAAACACAAAATAATCCTAATCCAATAATAAAAATGTGTTCTAATTGTTAGGATTTATTATCTAATGTCGAATTAGTAACACTAAATAATCCCAATTTAATCAAATATAGCGTCTAATTTTTACACAGTGTTTTCAAATATGAATTCTTAAGTTTAATCCTAAATAATCCGAATTCAATCTTTATACCTTTCAATTTTGACGATCGATTGACAAATTTAGAGACATACATTTTGTTAAATCAATATTAAGGTATATTCAACTATAATGTAAGACTGGCCTATGTAATCTTGTTGATAAGGGGATTTTCATGAATAATATGGTTTAAGTGGTCTTCATCGAAGCCCACTGATCGTCCGGAACGCTCCATGCCTTTCAGGTCGAAATTATCGTCATTGAAACGCAAAAACCATCGACGAGCTGTCCTTTAATTCATATCATCTTCACCGTACTCTTCGTAAATATCGCGAGCAGCTTTTACAGCTTTATTCCCTCGATTGAACGCGAACAGAAGGAGGTGTCGAAAATGCTTACTTTCGTCTAATTGCCATTCCATTTTGAAGGCTTGAAATCAAATAAAATAATATATGTAGCGTAAAAGGAAACACATTATCTTGTAGAGCAGAAAATTTTCTTTCGAATGACGTATAACATTTACCATTTTGTTTTACTTTTGGTGCTTATTTTTAAATTGAAAAAAAAAAACAGACACAACTTATGTTAACACCTAATACATTGGTACCCAGATATTAAAAAAAAAGGTTCCATTGTTATTTTCCCTTCAGAATTGAGTTACCCTTTTCTGGTTAGTTGAACTCTGGTAAGTACATGCCAATGAATCCGTCAGGTTTTATTGTATACAACGAAAGTGTATACAATAAAACTCGTAATAATATACTCGTATGTTCCCTATCTTTTCATTTACGTGATAAATACGTTTTAAGAAAATTCACTTAAATCGAAATCGCGAAAATTGAGGCTAGATACATTCCAAAATAAAAATCCGCGTTAAGTGACTTACAAAAAAAAATGTGTACAACAAATGGATCAGGGAAATATTTTGATTTCTTGGAAAACATTTTATTTTTTAATACACTATAACTAACTTTTTAGTGTGATAAAAAAATAAAGATTAAAAAATGACGAAGCTAGTCTGCCTCTCCACTGACCTTAATTTCAGTGCCGAGCTCGCTGGTCGAGGCGAGTGCAGACTCGTCTAGATATGCGATTTAATTTAATTTGATTTAAAGAAAAAAAAAATAATGCTGTCTAAAGCAGTGTTCCCCAACCTTTTTAGACCCGTGGACCGGTAAAAAATGGAAATTTTTTTCGCGGACCACTAATACTGAAATAAAAATGTTTTTTTTTTTATTTAATATTTTTTTAATCTTATATTGTGACATGGACATATGTATAATAACTATAATTAACAAATATGCATATAACAGTTAAACAATTTTAATTGTAACATTGTCTGATACAATTAAAATTTAACAAAAAACCATGGGGTTTTTGTTAAATTTTAATTGTATCAAACTAATGCGAAACCTGCTGTTGATCTTTGCTAATATATTGGATATTCTTGGCTGCAGTACTGTCTCTGACATACGAAGTGCTGCATTCACGTCCAGTCTATTCCTTTGTTTCGATTTTATTGAGGACATGGATGAAAATCCTATATTTAATATTTTTGCATGGCGAATTTCTTGAAATTTGGCATACTGTTTGCGGCCCGGCGGAAAGTCTCTGCGGCCCGGCACCGGGTCGCGGACCACCGGTTGGGGAACACTGGTCTAAAGAACATAATCTTCTCAAGGGCGCTCTAATTCGGGACTCGAATCCACTACTATGGAACAAATCACGTCTGGCAGCTATATCAGCGCCCGAGCGAATTATGTTTGTTACATAATTACATACTTGGTTGAAGCACATAAGCGTAAATCAAAAGGGTATCGATTAAGTCCGTATGACGCCAATGCACAAGTAACATACTTTTGTTGTATACGTATTATTAAGTGGCAATTTCTCCCATCTTACCTGAAACATGTTTATTAGGCTTTTAGCGAAAACTAGAATAAAAACATGTTAAAAATAGGGTTTCATTAGAAAAAAGCAACAAGGCCACGTAGATCGTCTGTTTTTTACTAGATAAAATAAAAACAATGAAGGAATTCGATTTAAAAAAATCTGGACAGTGTTAAGGTGAAACTGCGTAAAAAGAACCGCGTTAATCAAGGGACATATGTATAATACGAGTACAATGCCGTATTATAGATTTAGAGTAATTTTTATAGTAGTCGGTCGGGTGGTTATAGCGCACTACAATCGGGTGTTACGCAATCGTTTAAGTGTCTTGTCACTCATCCATAGCGATTGAGGATGTGCAGCAGGTGTAACACATAGAATTAGTGTGGGATGGATGAAGTTTAGATCAATGACGGGAGTTCTATGTGATCTGAAAATGCCAGTAAAGTTAAAAGGAAAAGTATACCAAACGATTGTCAGACCCGCACTCTCAAATGCTAGACGATGTATAACTCTTACTCTAGGCAACTAGAAACTGCTGAAATGCGCATGCTAAGATGGTCAGCTGGTGTGTCCATAAGAGACAAAATAAAAAGCTCACGCATTCGTGGAATTCTAGGTGTTACATACATCAACAGCAAGATGGAGGAGAGGCGATTGATATGGTATGGGCACGTCGGACGCAGAGCACCCGATCACATTGTGAACCAGGCAATCTCCATGGATCTTCCTTGAATAACAACCAGAGGAAGACCAAAGAATTCATGGGTGGTGCAAAAATATGACCTGATGCAGAGGCACGGTCTGGAGGACGTGGTCCGGGACAGAAGAGCATACAACCTGAGGACGAGGAGAGCTGATCCCAACAGTTTTCGCAGACAATGAGTTGGGATGGAGCCAGGGAGAAGAAGTAATTTTTATAGTGGCATTAAAAAACCCAAGTTTTACTTCCTCTCTCCTCTCCTCTCTCGATTCCTGTACTATTGATCCAATAACTGGGAATCTATACCACTGAAAATCTGAATGCCTTGAAGATAATTTAAATGTCAAAATTGTTTGCAACTCTCTTCGATTATAATGAAATCAATTGCGTCAGCGCTTTTGAGGTGGGTTTATGTTGAAACAGAGCACTATAAATCTATTAAGAAGTTTTTTCACTGAAAACGTTTAGCTCAAATTTCAATGAGGATGGTAGAATTATTTAAATAAATATAATTTATTCGACTATCTCCTTGGCCTAGTTGGTAAAAGCTCTAACTCCTAGCTCGAGGGTTGCCGGTTAGCAGGTTTTTAAAAGGGCTTCTATCTACTTTTCGCTTATGATCGCTTCAGTATATTTCTGATTGGTTGAAAGACAGTATTTGCTACGTGGTAAGAAATCTACTGGCTGTACTGTTAAAAAGAAAAGTGTAATTTAATATAATTCAACGATGATTTGTAAAGCGCTATCTGTGAAAATGTCATCTCAAAATATCTTCCTTATTATATTGATTTAGTCGTTTGGTTTCTTCAACGTATCTGAATTGATTTTGCGGATTAGTGAAGAACGTGGTTGGGTGATCATTTTTTCATCAGCCCTACTTAGCAAATTTTTGGGTTCGGAACCACTGGAATACATATAAATCGCAGTTCGTCATTGTGAATGTTTGGGTTTGGAACCACTGGAATACATATAAATCGCAGTTCGTCATTGTGAATTTTTTGGTTTGGAACCACTGGAATACATATAAATCGCAGTTCGTCATTGTGAATTTTTGGGTTTGGAACCACTGGAATACATATAAATCGCAGTTCGTCATTGTGAATTTTTGGGTTTGGAACCACTGGAATACATTTAAATCGCAGTTCGTCATTGTGAATTTTTTGGTTTGGAACCACTGGAATACATATAAATCGCAGTTCGTCATTGTGAATTTTTGGGTTTGGAACCACTGGAATACATATAAATCGCAGTTCGTCATTGTGAATTTTTGGGTTTGGAACCACTGGAATACATATAAATCGCAGTTCGTCATTGTGAATTTTTGTGTTTGGAACCACTGGAATACACATAAATCGCAGTTCGTCATTGTATGTATTAGCAAAACTACCAACCCAGATAAGGTTACAACATTCATTCTCGCTCGCAAGCATTATTGCCAGACGAATTATTTTACCAGAATGGGAAACTGTTTTTTTTTCCGGGCACATCGGGAATTTAACTCAAAACCCCTCAGTGGAAGTTAAGCGTCTTACCAATTAACACTACAGAGGTTAACTTTATTTATACAAGGATGCGCATTAGCGCTATCGGATTGATTCACGTGAAATTATATTTCTAAGGTTGTGTTAATGCGAGAAGATGTCAATTAATTACAATATTTTTTCTCTCTTTAGACCTGTTGTTTCTGAACTAGATATTGCGGATCCATGAGGGTATATCATTCTTTAAAAAAATACTACGTATTCGTTTATCATGCTTTCCTTGCAGTCGGGCTCGCCTTATATTAGTGGGGTGTATCTCGGCCAGTGTCATATTGTAGGATGTGCCTGGACCTTTTAATATATTCTCTCTTAAATGTTTTTTCTGCAGTTTATTTTGAAATATACTCGTATGTGAGATTTCGGAATAAATTTATATACGTACATACTATGTTGCTGTCAAAGAACCGATATTTATTTGTTTGAGTTAATATGAGGTGTTATTTGTGGATTTTTTTTCTACACGTTCAAGGGTGTGGGCTGAAAAAACATCTGGTGTCCTCGCAGCTGGACTCGCCCTATATTGGTGGGGTGTATCTCGGCCGGGGGGATGTTATGATGTGAGCTTGTGACAGTTTCTCTCTTAAGTGTATTTTCTACTATTTATCTTGAGATATACGAGTTTTTCTGGAATGTATTTAAATATGTATATACTATGTTGCTATCATTTTAACTATATTTATTTATTTATCAGCTTCAATCTTTGAAATCGTTATTTAGTAAGACATTTTTCATTTCCAGATGAAAGAAGAAATTGTATCAAATACCCATTCTTTAAATATGTCAGTGAGGTTATTGCCATAAAACAATCACAGGAAAACAAATTGTTGGAGATTCGATGTGATTAATTTAAACTATGGCTAACTTTTGACACAATTCAAGGAGAACATTTACAAATATAGCAGACGGATCTTTAGAAGTTTTCCAAACAATTATTTATGTGAAAAATGATTTTCAACCCTCGTCTACCTAAAAATAAACAAAGAACCCAGATGCAGGTGGAGTCAGAACTAAGGATTAAACATTCAAACATTAACCCTGACATCAACAATTACGTGCAGAAAAAAGTAGCATCATTCCTTGCATTAAGACATAGAAAATTTATGCAAATAAGTTTAACACCCATACATACATACATACAATATGTTGGGGTATGCGGAGAGGACAAAACGCTAGCCTTTCCTATCTCGACATACACCCTCTGGCTTTTCTACATCAATGGATCTTCTTATCATACAACTTTTAGGATTTCTCTGGCTTTTTTATTCCCTTCTTTCAGAATATTACGTATTTAATTCAACGATACTTTCCTTGGTCTTTCCCTCACACCTTTCACTCACATCTGCACTAAATGATCTGTCCAATGGGAAATTTGAGTGATTTTATTTTCGCGTAATCACCTGCGCCATTTGTGGATGAATCAATGAGTTAACATTTCGACTATCTTCCGTAAAAGTTTCAAAGCGCTGGCAGCACTGGTTCATTCGTAATGACGTAACAATCGACAGTACAATTCGGAGTCTCGGTCGGAAAAGGAACAATGGAACAACGTCCCAACATTAAATTGGTTAAAAGTACCACAAAAACTTTTGAAATAATTCAAACTGTTTATGGTAGTGAAGCAATGAGTCGTAAGAACGTTTTTAAGTGGTATACAATATTGAGTGATGGTAGAGAGAGCATTGAACATGTTCCACGGCCTGGAGCATCATTGATGCATGCAAAAGAGACGGATCAAGAGTCTGTTCACCGTTTTCTTTGATTCCAAAGGAATTATCCACAAGTGATTCAACCCAGAAGGTCAAATGGTGAGCGCCGATGTGTATTTGGGTGTTTTGAATCGTTTACAGGCCAGGATTCTTCGAGTTTGACCCAAATACCAAGAACAAGGGGCATGGTTTTCGTTGCATTAAATGTACCGGCACACAAAAGCCAGATTGTATGCGATTTGTTTGCTAAAAAAAGTATCGTGGTGCTCGATCACCCCCCGTATTCGCCTGATGTAGCTCTATGAGATTTCTAGATATTCTCGAAACTGAAATTGGCGATGAAAGAAAAGCGTTTCGGCACGATTTCAGACATCCAGAAGGCTTCGACCGCGATTTTGGAGGCCATTCCTAAGAATTAGTTTCAGGAATGCTTCAAAAAATGTTACAACCGCTTCTAGTATTGTATTGACTCACAAGGGGTGTCTCCTCCGTGGTTGTAGTCCTAAGACTGGTTTGCAGCAATTTGAACTCTTCTCCTCCATTCCCCCCTGTCCTGTGCGGCTCTTTTTAAGTCTGTGTATGTTGAGCAGCGCACGTCCACCAACAGGTCCTCCAGGTACTCTCGGCGTGGGCGTCCCCTAGAGTTTGTCCCCTCGGTCATGCCCTCCATTATGGCATGCAAGATGCCCTCTTGTCGTATTATATGCCCGATCCATCTTGCACGCCTTTCGGACAGGATCCTGAGCAGGTGCCTTCCTCCTTCGATTCGTTGGAGAACCTCTTCATTTGTGATGCGGTCTCTCCAGGAAATTCCTAATAGTCTTCTATAGGACCACATCTCAAAAGCCTCTAGTCTTCGTCTATCTCTTTCGGATAGGCACCATGTCTCGCAGCCGTACATCAAGATACTCCATACATAGGTCTTGATGAGGAGTATTCTCAGTTTAAGGTCTATATTATTTGATTCTATTATTTTCGACCTTTTATTAAATGCAAGTCTAGCCTGATGTATACGGCTGTCGACCTCGCTCTTGGACCGACCGTCCCATGTTATTTTGCTCCCGAGGTAGACAAACTCCTTGGTGTTCTTTAGTGGTTTACCCGACATCACTATTCTCATCTGGTGCTGCGCTCGGCCTACAGTCAGCAGCTTTGTTTTGTCTTTATTTATCTTCATACTGTAGTTATTTTGAAGAATGCTTTCCATAGTTGTTAAGGCCTCTTGTAGTTCCTCTTCATTTTCAGCAACCATAGCAATATCGTCAGCGAACCTTATCATGTCCACCTTTTGCCCGTGTATCTTTACACCTTCTCTGTGACTCATTCTCTCTCTCAAGTCGTCAATCGCGCTCTGTATATAGGCGTTAAAAAGAACAGGTGACAGAGAGCATCCCTGCCTTACCCCTTGTCTTATATTGGCTTTCTTTGTGTCTTCGTCACATTTGATTATAGCGGCCTCATTCTTGTATAGCGCCTGGATTATACGTCTATCTCTGTATTTGATATCAATTCTCTTCAAAATCTCGTAAATCTAATCAAGGAGTATATTTTGAATAAAAGGTAATGTGAACTAAAAATAAACAATGTCTTGTATTTCATTTCCCGTCAGTCACCTTTCGAATTGGACAGATAGTGTATATATCTGTTTTGTTAATTTTATTCACATTTTTTTTGTCACATTCATCCCTCATCACTACATTCCGTATTCAATAATACATTGTCACTCCATGTTTTCTTCTCAATGCATGCATTTATTCAGCTTCTACCAATATTTTCCACGTCCACGTTTCACTCTTATATATCAAAGTTAGCACCAAAATACTATTGCGGACTATCTCATCAGATTTCAATACTGTCCGTTTCGAGAATAGGAATAAGAATTTTGCTATTTGGGTAGTATGTTTTTAAATGATGGAAAAGTCAAGAGTGATAATCGAATGGCGTGTAGCGATAGACAACAAAGTAAACGGGGTAAAAAAAATATAATTTGTAAAAAGAAAAAATGTGTACTCTAATATTAGTTTTACATTTAACCTCATTTAGCAATTGAAAAATTTATAAACTTAATCTATTTTAATTGGGGGTTCGTCAGTAAAAAACGTTTGGGAATCGCTGGTCTAAAACATTGGCATAAGCGATGCTGGCTTTAATATAAGGGTTGAAATTTATGTCGTAACGACATAATTTATGTTTGTTCTGAACTTGTTCAGATAATTTGTTTCCGAACTCCCTCGAGGTCTATACGACAACATCAATTGTTCTATTGTTATCGAGCCACCAAATATTTCTGCAGCTCGTCAGTCTTTAAGTTTAAAAGGATGATCAATAACTATTCTTCACTTATTGCCAGGGATGATCCTCCACGCGGTTTTGAAAGTCTACCTGGAGGCCTAGTTGTCGACTTCGCCACATCGTTGGTCGTCCTCTTCCTTGGGAAGACAGACATTTAAATTATTTCCTTGCATCAGAGCATGCCTCGGATCCCCATGGGTACAACCAAACAATTGGACTACCCAATTTCTCTCTGGCCATGGGAGCTTTAAAGGCAAACTTTTTAGCTTTAATCTAGCCCTGTTTTATTTTTATTTTATTTTATTTTATTTTATTAACGACACAACAGTGTCTTTATATACAAATGAACATGTGACAGGTTATACAAGTACTTAAAATTATTGACAAATAATACAACTTTATCTTAAACTAACATGAAGATACAAAAAGCAGTAGAATAAATTAAAGTCATCGTTTTAAAATTATTTAATAACCTTTGAGAATTTTGTGGGAATTTTATGGATATATATTGAGATATAGAAAACACATGGCCTCATTAGTGGAACGAGATGCAAGTTGCTTTGCAGAATTAAAAGGTTCACATATGTTGATGCAGGGTTACTCAACTCCAGAGGCAAAATATTGTCCTTAATATTTGGTATTTATATTAATAAAGGAGAGCACAGAGTTAGTAGCTATTTCTAAATATTGTTGTAATATTCTGGCGAATACTATATATACTTATATTAAAAATATCTAAATTGTTGCAAAACTCGTTTCCAAGTCTTTGCATACGAATTATAGAGGAGTTGATTTTATAGTTAGTATAACAATTTTCGGTATAAAAGGGATTGAGCTGTCTTGTGGATCTAGTGGGAATACGAAATGAAATGCTCGCCAGTAAGTGAGGTGCATCAATCACTGAGTGAATGATTTTGTATAGCAGTACTATATCGGCTGTTTTTCTTCTGTCACACAGCTTCAAGAGTTTCACTGCATTTAATAAGTTGGGATAATTTCTTTCTTCATGCGGTATTCCAAGTTTAAAGTTTATGAATCTTAGAAATTTGTTTTGCACACGTTCTAAAGTTAGTGCATGGGCGGCGTAATGAGGAGACCATATTGGTGAGTTGTAGTCAAGGCGACTACGTACTAAAGAGCAGTACAGCAGTTTTAATGTTCGTAAATCCGAGAAATGTTGGGCAGTTCTTAGTACAAATCCCAAGATTTTTGAACTCTCCCGAGTGATTTTGTTCACATGTTCTATAAATGAGAGTTTTTCATCAAATATAATTCCTAAGTCCCTTATAGAAGATACACGTTTTAATATATATTGATTTAGCGAATACTCGTGATTAATTGGATTGTACTGTTGTAATTTTTGCGGCCATCTGGACCAATGCGCAGAGCACATTCTGTGGCTCATTTTCGGACCGGTTAGCTATGCCGATCTAGTGGCGTCAAAAAATAGTTTTGTTCCATTTGAAATTTTCTGTAAAAGTTCTGGCAATTTGCTGGGCTGTTTGAACTCCAGATTTTAAACCACTTTATAAGAAAGAAAAAATATGCACTGCGAGTCATTTTCCTTTTCCCGTAATGTTGTACCATAAGTCCGTCGTCACTACTATGCTTAGCACACTTCCGGAAAAGGAGTCCCTTTTTAGTCACTTTGAGACGTCGCGCTCATAAAAAAAAATAAAGAAGATTTCAATCTTCTATAGTTCAGAAATTCTAGGATGAGTCCTGTGACAGCTCACAAATTTGCCCCAATACAACCTTGTAACGATGTTCAGTAATTTTAATTATTTTATCAACTTTAATATAAGCCTCAATTCTAATAAAAAGCAAGTTATTTAGGTAAATACATTACATAAGGTTGTATTGGGGCAAATTTGTGAGCTGTCACAGAACTCATCCTAGAATTTCCGAACTATAGTGTAGATCGCGCTGGATGGGGACTTATTTTGTCTCCATTACAGCTTGGGTTTAGGTGGGATCGAACTGAACTGAACTGATCAAACAGTATAGTATATTGGAATATACTTGACACCCCCATTTAAATTCTCCTTGAACTCGTATAAATTTGTTTTAAAAATTATATTTCTTGACTTATGTATTTCCCCGAATGTACATACATACGTGCGATTACGCTGTTAAACTAGTAGAGTTCACAGAGTGGACAAAGTGCTTAATTTTCCTATCTCAATACAAAATTTCCCCTCTTTCAAATCAAAACATCTACTCATATAGCTCCAACAATTTCTCTTTCTTCTTACATTCCTTCATTCAAAATATCATTCACTTCATTCAACCTAAGTATTTTTATTGGCCTTTCAAAGCTACAAATTCCTCATATTTGCACTAGACTAATGTATTTGTTTTGTTGATTTTCATTCATTCATTCGTTTCACGTGCCAAAACCATTTCAAAGTGCTCATCTTCACTTTTTTCAACAAATCAGCATTAAGTTCACACCCATCTCTGATCACTTCATTCCGCATTCTATCACGCTTGGTCATCCCCATTCTAAGCAGATACATTTCTACAGCATTTTTCTAGACTTAAATAAATAAATATAGGTTTATTGACAGCAACATAGTATGTACAAAATATATTTCAATAAAACTTCTAAAACACATAAATTGCAGATTATACATTAAATACAGAAGCCATCAAAAGGTCCGGGCTCATCTAACAACATCCCCTCGGCCAAGATACACCCCACCAACACAGGGCGAACCCAGCCACGGGGACACCAGATGATTTTTAGCTCACAACCTTGAACACGGAGAACAAGATAAAAAAAACACAGAAAAATAAATAGATGACAAAAAAAAATACATTCAAGAGAGAAGACATTAAAAAGGTCCGGGCTTATCCCACAAATATTCCCCCGGCCGAGATACACCCCACCAATGTAGGGCGAGCCCGACCGCAAAGGTATCGGGGGGCTTCCATCCCACACCCCCGCATATCTAGATTAAAGAATAAATAAAAAAAACGTATAGCAGAAAACAAAATAAAAAGTAAACCTACATATACAACCTCAGGTTAACTGTCAGCAAGAACGAAAAAAAGAAAAGCCTCAAAGGAGTCCAAATTTTACAAAACGACAAATGGGAGATGAAATAGTTGAGACAACATTGAAATAGTTAAGCAGTAATACATTGAAATAGTTAAGCAGTTTTAAAAGAATGAATGAGAAGATAACGCACAAACACGTACGCACAATCCCCGATTCACCAACAGCGAAAAGAGAGAAAAGAAAAAAAAAAGAAAAAAAAAAGCAAACAAGAGACCCATTAACCACTGAGAAACCCACTAACCACCCAGAAGATAACACTTTAGAGCATCTCTGAAGGTACAACTATTCACCCGCTCCTTCAAGACCCTTCAAGACGTGTTTCACGTCCACGTTTTACTGCCATATATCAAAGATCGTAAAGCAGATTTTGATACGGTCTGGTTCGAGTAAACATGTTTTTATCTTACAAGACTTAACTTTATCTTACGAGAATTAATTTGTATATTTTTTTTATTTGAAGAGCGTGACGGGGAAATATATTGTCTTACTCCATGAATCAAATTTTCGGATTAGAAACTAATAGAAAAGGAACGGAACTAGCGGTTCGTCATCGCACATGTTAGCAATACACAACATTCGCATAGCATACGAGTATTGTTGGCAGAAGAACTCTTTTACAAGACTAGGATAGATTATTTTTTCACGACACCATCGAAAATGGAATCATAAAAACAGTGAAAGTCATCTGGCTTACAAACTAAGCTACAGAGGTCGTTATCAATATATGTATTTTTTTATTGTATTGTATTACACTTTCATCGTATACAGTACAACCTGACAGGCTTTTTGCTATGTGGCAGTATCTTCCAACCAACCAAAAATACGTTAAAGAAGCCTTGAATGAAAATTAGACGGAATTATTTTTAAAAACATCTGGTTTCCATGAATAATAAATAACACAAAAAATTCAATTGTCAGGGGAAGAGAATTATATAAAATTAAACATGTAACACATCAAACCATTCATAAGTCTTGATAAATATTATTTTCCTCGTTGTAATATAAATATAAATTCAGTTTAATGTTTTTATTCACGAGCGGTTGATTTAAGTGGCCAAGTTTTATTTATGAAAACACATATTATTCAGCTCATTATGTATGTATTTTTATACGTTACTCAAAATTCTACAAATGATTATAAAGCAATGATAAATAACAAGCTTTTTATTTGCTCTTTATGGGGGTTATGGGCCGAACCATCTTGTAACGGCCCACATAAACTTAAAGTGCCCTCTGTAGAGCGAGGTGAACTGGGGAACTTCGAGGAACAACGTTCACTTGGACAGAGGTCGTCAACTCAACTTTATGAGTACTTAATTATTATTTATATTACTATCTACAATATAGCATAATCAATCAATTTTTAATGGGCTTTTTCAATTAAATTCACCTTTTAAAGCTCCACAAGGGAGCATAGGGTGGTAACCAGTCTTCTCCATTCAGAACGGCTTTAGGCGATGTTCGTAATCTCCCTCTACGACATTCCTAACGCTCTCACTTCGTTGTCATAGGAACGGTACACCGTGAGATGGGGTCTTTCAGGCCGTCGGGACCCCAATCGACAGAAACACAGCGCTCTCCTCGGCCAACTGTCATCGGACATTCTCAGAACATGTCCCAGCTAGGAGAATCGCCTCTCCCGAATTACAAAGACGACAGACCCTTGCCGGGTGCACTGGCGTACAGCGTCGTTTATTATGTGGTCATACCACCTGATTCCCAATATCCTCCTGAGACACCTGTTTTCAAAACTAAGTATCTTGCGCTCCTGAGCCTTGGTGAGATGCCAAGATTCACAGCCGTACAGGAGGATCGGGATGACACATGCGTTAGACAGGCGGCATTTTATTGTGACGCTGAATCCAGTCGCCTTTCAAATCCTATCCATGTTGTTGAACGCCCCGCTGGCAGCTCCGATGCGGATGGGCAGCTCCGTCCGGAGATCACCAATGGAGGTGATGGTGGCACCCAGGTATCTGAATTTATTCACCTGGGGGATCCGGTTGCCATTAATAATCATCGGCGCGCCTCCATCCGGACATGCATCGTTGCACATGTATTCTGTTTTACCAGCGTTGACTCGAAGGCTGAGACGCAAATAATTTTCACATAATTTTGGGGTACTGCGCTGTAATCCGCTCACAGAAACATCGAATAATGCAAGATCATCTGCGTATTCAAGATCGTACAGCGTTCCCACATTGCCTTCATTGTTTGGCCTCTGTAGTAAAGGGGCTTTTTGGTGACCTTTTAAAATTGACTAAAGAAGAGAATACGTAAAGACGGGCTTCGTAGCTATGTCAAGACATTTGAACCCACGTGTACATGGAAAACGCACTGAGTCGGTTTATGGTAAGGCGAATCGTAGAGAACAAGTAAATCATATGTCTTTTCTCATAACTGATGGTTGTGATCTTTTTTTTTTACTAGAATTTGCGGTTGTCTCTCGTCCACCCTCGCTTTCTTTTGAAAAAAAAAAATGGTATCATGCACTGGGATCGAATACTCGTAAGAAAATTAGATATAGTCATACTTTGATGAAATAGCTCTCCCAGGGGTGAGGGAGGAGGAGGTTTTCTCTACTGACGCTACAATGAAGTGTTAAAAGGATAGCGGTGGCACCGATAGAAGGTCAAACACCACCGATAAGATGATTAATGGGAAAATGGCAACTAAACTTATATATTATACAAAAGGTCTTGAAAAATTCAGAACTTTTACATTTTCCACAAAATCTGTCAAGGGCCATGATAAGTAAGTGAAGTGATGGTGGAACAGGTTGTGACGAAACGCTTCTACTCCCATTAGTCACTTGCCGTTTGCATAAGAGTGTAAGACTTTCCTTCACCTCGTAGCTCCATCTTGCTGGCACTTTACTTCAGCCTCTTCTTCCTGACATACTTCCAATGACAATCAATTTCTTCTAGTTATCTGGTTTACCTGAAAATATGCCTGGAAAAGTTTCCAATTCACTAGACGTATATTTAACTCCTGGAGTATAGAAGAATTCTGTTAGATTCTCATTATCCGATGCTAACTCGTTTTTCACAATCACCTTCTGCACCAATTTAGGGAAACTCTGCAGCGCTTCTAATGGTCACTTGGCCTGCCCTACGACTGTAAGACATTAGCTCTGTTATAAGCTTTGTTTTTGTACGATTTATTTCCAGTCACTCTTTTGAGCAGATCAACCATTTTCTGATCATCTTGGCATGAAGTGTGGTATCATCTGCAAATCGGAATTAATTTAACTGTTATATACCAATTTAAATGCCTCCCTTCTTATTGTCCAAAGCTCTTCTCACTATGTACTCACTATAAAAGTTAATCAGTGCTGCGGACAATATATATATAGCCCTGATGAACTTCTTTTTGTGTACTGAAGAAACAAGACTGGATTTTTTTTTAATTGGGTTCTAGCGAGATTTGAACCCGCAACCTCCATGCTGAGAGACAGGCGTTTTACCAACTAAGCCACGTAGGTCGTCGTTATTTATCGTCAATGCGAAAAAAACTATGATATATTATTTAACATAAAAAAATTATAAAACAATGTACGAGTATTATGTACATACTATGTTGATATCAATAAACCTTTATTTATTTATTAATTATAACTACGGAGGCCAGCGCATCTTTTTACCTAGTAAGGTATTTTCAATTCCCTTTTTTAGCACGGCATTATTTATAAATAATACCGAGATATGTCAATCCTGTGGGTTGTCATAACAAATACCGAGATTAATTTATTCAGCAAAAACACAAACATGATATGTATCTCTTCCTGTCTTATTTATTATTTATTAATCGAACCATCGGGTTTAAAATTCAATTGGTCGATTATTAAAACTTTTATTGCACGTGTTTGTAATACTAATGTGCGAACAGAAACAACACATACGAACACGTTTAGCATGTGCCAATTTTGTTACCTGACAAAATGTTAACAAGACCAGGTAATTTTTTTTCAAATTTCGAATCAATTAGGAATTTGAAACCCTCGGGTAAAAGTAAAGTATATTACCAACTAGGCCATGGAGCTCTTTTCTGTCTTGATAAGTTTCTTCTAATAGGTTGTAAGTTGCAGGATGCTGCATTAGTTGCAGCGCCTTTGCTTTTCTTTGTAAGTCCTTTCGCTTTGTAAGTCCGGTCGTGCTCCAAGTTCTCAGGGTAGTGGAAACATCTTGAACTTTCTGTTCTACAATATATCCAAATGCTTATGAAGTAAGATCTATGTTATATATCTTTATAGTGAGACACACACTTATGAAATTCTCAAACTGATTACGCACAGTGAGAAAAGAATATTGTTATAACTGGAATCTTAATCGAATTTCAGGATCTTTGAAGCGCTGGACCAAACATGTTAAAAACTTAGTTCTTAATTCGTACTATCCAGTGTTCATACGCGGTACGCGCTCTCATATTGGACTAGGCCGTTTATGGATTTCGTAAATCTGCTCTAAAGTTTTTGTTTAAAGCTTTTAAGTTCGAGTTTAAAGTTAACGGTATCGGTTATATGTAACAACGAGATATTATTGATTTATTATGACTTACAAACTTCGGCCTCCGCTTGGACGTTTTGAAGGTGAAAAGAGTAAGATTTTGTTTTAAAATACATACACACATAATCCATTACGTGTTTTTTTTTAGGTAAGCATTGGAACAGAGCACCTGTCTTTTCATTCGCGCCATACATATTTTGTCTCGCCTACATCCATCCATCTTAAATAATTTCTCTACCTGATTGTATTTTCAATCAGGTAGAGAAATCGTAAGAGTTGTTTCAATCAGGTAGAGAAATCCTACATCACACACTGGCACACGTTTGATTGTATTGGTGAATTTATTCTCGATTTTCACAAAATTCTCTGAAGTGCTAAATATTATTAATATTATTTTTTTCATTTACGGAGGAATACCTAAAATCGGAACCCACTATTTATTATGATATATTAATAAATATATTAAAGTTTTTAGAAGCAATGTGTACTAGTTACACATCACAGGACAGGAAGGATTAAATAATCAGGTTATTACGGGATTCAAACGCGTCACTCTTAGGTTGAAAGGCAGGTGTCTTACCATGTAGACCACGGAGATCGTAGAAAAATATATGATAAAATTTCTATGCGTATGTTATGTGTTTATTTATTATTTAACAATGTACACTCGATTTCGATCATTAAATTAGTTACATTAATAAAATAAAATTTTAGAATTAACAATGCGTTCGTCACAAAATCTTGTTAAAAAAATATAAATATTATATCAACCCACCGATATGACTTACGTACTAAAAATGTTAGAAAAAAAGCAAATGCATATTACCTATGATATAAAATCAGGGTTCAGAAAGGCAGGCGCCTAAAGAAGTGTAGCTAATGAAGGGAAGACTCGATTGGTTCAAACTATTGGTTTTTCTATTTCATTATGTGGTGTATTGACGACGTCTTTGAGATGTGATGTTGGAGATAGTCCTTAAGCATTCTTTATATTACCTTTAGAATCAATTGATCGATTTTTGAATAGTCGGGGTTGAGGCACATCTCTCTGTGTTGTTTGTAAGAAGATTTTTATGATAATTATGACGTAGACGATTAACGACCCTTGTGGAGGGAGAACGACAGATTTAAGCTGTCCATTCTGGATGGAAGTTTGAATGGTAAAAGTAAAAGAGACCGAACCCCTCCCACTAAGGGAAAATTACAGGGTGCTTATTTCAGGACGCTCTATATAGGGCAAGACATCACTTGTGTAAGAGAAGAAGGGTGAAGGTTGGTCAAATGATCTTTCAAATAAAAATCAACGTTGACATATAAGTAATATACTATAATACAATGGAAAAAACTTAGCACAAAATGAACCCAACATAATAAAAAAAATACATGTTATTTTGACCTCCGTATGTTTTGCTTAATACAGAAAAGCTATATCAAGGCAGGAAAGTATTTAGTGAAAATTTATGCAAGGATCTCAAATTAAAGTAAAAAAGGTCTCAGCGTGGATTATTTCTAGACTTGGATTAAACGTAGGGTTGCTGGTGTAGCCGTGTCTGTGGATGGAGAATTGGTTTCCACAGTCATAAAATATGTCACCAAACCCAAGCTTGCCCTCAATAACAATCGATTCCATCGTCTTTGATGATGGACAGGGCTCAATAACAAAAAACCTTGTGTAGTGACCATCAGCGGCGGCTGGTTTAGAAGTCCGTTGGTGCGCTGAACCGTAGAAATAATTTTCAATAATTAAATTATATATTCGCTAACATGACTTCCAAAAATGTTAAATATTTGTATAGATTAAATATATATAAGAATACAAAAAGTACAAGTATTGTTATTTACAATCAGTATAAAAAAAAATAGTCCTTTCAAATTGACCGGCCAAGTTTGCCAATACTACCGGAGCGATCTCCAATACGCACCGGACGGAAACGCAAATTCATATTTATTTTTTCAAAACAGGCTTAGCCCAATTACTTTGAAAAATACAAGACATTAAAAACGAAGACAAATTACATGGAAAAAAATAAAAAATTATATAAAAATAAAAAATAATGTATATGCATACATACAAGTATATGCACACAAACATATGATACACATATATTCACAGTCACTTAAGTACGTTGATGAGTGCTTTCTAACGAGCTCAATCTAAGAAGAAAATTAACTTTTGCTTTTGGTAATGTGATATGAAATATGTCAATATCCGAAGCAGTCCCGTTCAGAAGAGTTAAGGCCCTTCCAACAGGCATAGAGGCTGGAAGACCCGTTCTTGCGTATGTTATTGAGAACAGTTCTTGCCGGCGCAGTCTAGTGTAATTGTTAGGAACATTTAACGCTAATCTTTGTAGTAAAGCTGGACAGCTCACAACTCCTCGAACGAGTTTGACAACGAGACGCAGATCTCTTCTTACGCTCAAAGGGTTATACCCGAGCATGCCCAGCAGAAACTGAGTAGGATAAAGTCATGGATAGATACCGAACTCTCTCATATAGAGATATGGTAGATATCTTTTTGTTCTTTCTCCCCCAAGTCTTTATATAAAATCCAGTCAGCACAATGATGCAGATGTCACATTATCTATATGCCAAATAAAACTCAGCTTTTTATCAAATATAACTCCGAGGCAGTTCTCAGTACCATTTCATTTGAATCATAGTTATATGTTTTATTTCTTATCCTCTCTCTTTATCCTTACAATTTATATTTGCATAAGTATTTCCCAAAACATTTCGTCAACACTTTTTCTCTCAATTAATATCCACAAATGCACATTTCTTCTGTGATCTAATACTATACTCCAAAAAATCGTATTTTGGCAGCAGGTTTCAAAATACAATATAAAATCTACGGCGGTGTGGAAGGCAACGATAAACCACCGCTAAATTTTCGCAAATAAATCCACATGAATATATTCAACAATTTGTTGATCACGTTCTTTACCATTGAGATTACGACAAAGAAGTAAAGAGATTGCTGTTGATTTTTTTCAGAAATTTTATGAAACCTTATTAAGTTCATTTAAAGTATTTAAGTGCGCAAAAATAAAACGAAGTGATCGACCCCTGAGGTACACCCTGCTATTTACAGTCTGATTCATGTTTCCCATTATATTTTTTTTGCAGTATAGACTTCGCTGTTAAAACAACGGACGGAAACATGCCTTCCTAACAGGAGTTCCCAGGGAAGTTATGGTCACGTGGGAGGAAATACATGGTCAGTTATGCATATCTAAGGGGGTTGTGTAGGCGGGATGGAGGCAACGTTATGGCGCAAAGGGGAAATTGTTTTAGGATGAGAAAATTTAAAGCAAGCATACTCGTATCATGCTTAAATTGACAAACCAAATAAATAAATCAAAAATTGGAAAAAAATCGAGAATTTCTCTACATTCGTGAATAAATTCACCCGTCCATCTTTTCCGAATAAATTCATCCGTGATCTAGTCGATAAGATATCAATATTCCAACCTTGGGGTTGAGGGTTCAATTCACGTTGGTACCATTTTTTTTAAATTTACAGTATTATTTTAATTTCAAGTCTCTAAAACATCGTTCTGTTTATTTAGAAGAGATTGCCATATGCTAACAAACTCGCTAGATTATACTTTATAGAAAGAAAATGTTTTACAATACACTATAATATATATGCTCTCTGTATGATCACATAAACTAAGGAGGAATTGTATTTTAGCGATAAAAAGTGTTTTTCCCCTTTTGGTTTTACTCTTAACTTTCCAAGTATACAGTAAATCCTTAGAAGAGATTCTTTCTTCTTTTTATTGACTGTAAGATAAATTTTCTTCCAGCCAACAAAAAATACGTTAGAGGCTTTAAGTGAAAACCATATTGGAAACCTTAGTCTAGGTTTTAACGGAAATCGAAATTACAGCCCCCTGGTTAGTAAATAGGGGTATTACTAATTAGGCCACGTATGTCGTTTACACCCAGATCTGGGTTGCAGTGGCACATGAGAGTAATTTTGGAAACGGTACTTTTGAACGGAAATGAGCTTCTAACACTAGAAGTTACTTCTGCTGCATTCTGTACTTGCCTGCGAAGGATTGTCAGGGGTAACCAATATTTTGGACCGCATGTCAAAGCCAGTATTGGACAAAGGTTCGCGGGTCACATGTTTATTTTTTTATTAATATGCATATCAAAATTTCAATGTCTGAAAGTCAGATTATGTGCTCTAATTTATCATGATTTACAAAGCGCTATTTTGTATTTTTCGTGACCCTGACACTATCATCCCAAGATCACTGTGTCAAGTATAACCCTCGGTTTTCTAAAACACTGCTATAAAACTCTACCAAAAGCTGTTTTAGTTGTATTCAATCTTATCAGCCCAGAATAACAGTGTAAATAATTGTGATACCACCAGGAAACGAACGCGGAACCCTTGACTGGTGAGCCAAACAATTTGACTACTGAACATGGAGGTCGACACATTCTTACATTAATTTTATTATTGAATATAAATCAAATTCACATTAAATAAATTTCATATTACATAAATAGCTAAATCAATATAATTATTATTTTGGATTAATATAATATGTAAAAATATTGTATTTTCTTTTGTAGTTTTTTCTATATACGAGGCATATCCAGAAAGTAAGTGTACTGAATTTTTGTAGGTTATAATTTTTTTTATTTAAACAAAAAAATTACGTGGTTACCGTAGTACATATGTAAGCTATTTTTCGACATAGTTTCCATTCCTCTCAATGCAGGTGGTGAAGTGGGGTATCAACTTTTTGATGCCTTCCTCGAAGTAGTTTCCCGCCAACCCCTCCGTTCACTTCTCCAACTCCCCCTTTACCTCCTCGTCGGTTGAAAACCTTTTTCCACCCATGTGTAGCTTCAGGAAGGTAAAGAGATAGTAATCCGAAGGTGCTAGGTCAGGGGAATGCGCGGGATGGTTCAGGACATCCCATTTAAACGAGGCGAGCAGTTCCGTCTGGCATTGTCGTGCAACAGGCAGACTCCCTTTGTCAGCATGCCTCTCCTCTTGTTCTGAATCCCCCTCTGCACTTTTTTTAGGGTCTCACAGTATCTTCCAGAGTTGATGGTCTCCCCTTGAGGCATATATTCAATTAAAATTATGCCTTGACAGTCCCAAAACACGGATGCCATGATTTTCTTGGCTGAAATTGTGGTTTTGAACTTTTTGGCGGAGGGTGAAGAGGTGTGACGCCACTGTTGAGACTGCCTTTTGGTTTCAGGCGTGTAGTGTGCAACCCAAGTTTCATCTCCAGTAACGATGGAGCGGAGAAATTCATCTCCATGGAGTTTGCAGCGCCTCAAAAACTCTTGCCCGGCCTGCACTCGATTCAACTTGGCGGGAGATGGGGTTGACATTTTTCCCGAAACGTGTTGTCGCGTCGACATTTCTCAACGTACTGACTTCGAACCGGTCTCGTTGCGGAGGGGAAGGGTCAGGCTACACGGAAGTGTTGCCAACATGTCGAAAATAAAAACCATCCGGTCGTGAGAGTCTCAGTACACTTACTTTCTGGATACGCCTCGTATATTATAATATTATATTAATATTATTTTGCATCACATTTTAACAAGATTTTTGTATCTTAATATAAATGCTCTTTCTCCAATTAGAAATCAAGATGTGTGTCGCTTTTATTAGAAAATAAGATATGTGTCGCTATTATTATAAATCAAGATGTGTGTCGCTATTATTAGAAATCAAGATGTGTGTCGCTATTATTAGAAATCAAGATGTGTATCGCTTTATTAGAAATCAAGATGTGTGTCGCTATTATTAGAAATCAAGATGTGTGTCGCTATTATTAGAAATCAAGACGTGTGTCGCTATTATTAAACAACTATGGTTTAATTTTATTTAATTCTTGATTTATAAAATGGCCGCAAAAATACCCTTGCACGTTGCGGGTTGGCTACACCTGCAATACATTAATTCACTCTTAGGCGTCCTCCATCCACAAGATAATTGATAACCATATTCAACTGAAATGCATTGTCAGTCAATATAAAGACAATAAATAAAATAAAAATTCAAAACAATAAATACAATATATAGGGAACAGCAACAAAAGCTGCAATTTTAAAACAATAAAAAAAAACATGTTTTTTTTTTATGTTCATGTTTATTGATATTAATATAATAAGTGCATATGGGAATTATTTGAGAAAAATGATACGGACCAAATAAATGGCTATCTCGGCTCCTGTTACAGATGACGACTCTTTGAGGCAAATTTTCAATAACGGATTCATATAAATGGATATATATGTATATCTATATCTGTAATGATTCAAGTGATGTTGGATTAAAGATCATCGATGGTTTTTGGATTCTTGGTGTACCCTTGAGATTTAATATAACAACAGAAAAAAAAATGTAATGGGGCTAAATCACACGATCGTGGCGGCTAATTCACATTTCCACGAGGAGAATTTACACGGTTGGAGAACTTTTCCTGCCATAAAGCCATTGTTTCATCAGCAGTATGACAAGTAGCCCCATCCTGCTGAAACCACATGTTTTTCAAGTCTAAATCGTTCAATTGATATCAAAAGAAAGTTTGAATCATGTCACGATATCGATTTTCATTGCCTGAAGGCATTATTTCATAGGGTGACGCAATGAAAACCTCAATTTTAAATTTGCCATTTGTTTTTTATTTGTCAAACGTATAATATTTATAATATACATATAGTGTCATTCATAGACGTGTTCAGTCACGAGACTGTTATCGCATCGTGCGACAGAGACGACGTCCTACAAAGTCGAAGTTAGCTAATTATAGCCAACAGTCTCTTTCTTAAGCCCGATGTGTGTTACTTACCGTCGGGTACTGTACGTCATTTACATACCCTATAAATGAATCATGCAGCGATACATGATTGCTGAACTTTATTAAAATTTAAAATTGCAGTTCTTGTTGCGCCATCCTATAGAAGTTTAGGAGATGTGCCCTAGAGGGAGAGATGATGATGATTTGTTGACAAATAAAACACGTTTTCGATCGCAATGCGGAAAGAGAGTTTTTATTAGTAAACGTAGGTATTTATACTATTCCCGCGTGTGTGCGGGAGTGCGAGCAAGATATCTCGTCGTCTCGTTTCTTCATTCGCAAAACGATTAATGTCGTATGTAGGTGATAATTTATTTACGGAACTGGCGCGACAGATGTGGTGCGTTCTCGCTCTAGCATGGAATGCGCTCCGCTCCCGACAATGAGTTGAATGACCGGCGCGTGGATTTGGTACTTGTTTGTTTTGTATTGCTAAGGAATGCAAAGGTTGGATCGTCGGTCATTGACCGAGTGTGCGACCGCCACAGAAGTATTAAAATAATAGGCTCGCAGCCGCGGGTTGACCATACCTGGTCTAAGTGAATGAAATGACTATGTTAAGTTCAAGTATGTATAGCGTTAAAAAGCACGCGTTTATAATTTTATAAGCAATTTATCATAACTGTCACTTTTCAAGGTTCATTTATCAACCCTCGATAATTAATGTCTTCTTTAATTTTCTACCGCCCTTGAAATTACTAAGCGTCCCTTGATGAAAATAGTTCCTAGAGGCAAACACAGTCCCCCCCCCCCCTTGTAATTCCGACCACAAAAGTTACATCTTTATTAGACCCCTAGGTTTTATAGCCCGCCAGTAAATAGACCAAGGGCCAATAGGTTGATTTATTATCTTTGTTGGGAATTAATTCTCTTCCCCTCAGTTAAGTTTGCTTGGCCATCATTTTCAACTATAGAAGCCATTATATAGTTAAATGTTACCTGAAATGTTCTAAATATCTCGGCGTTTTATTGAAAGTGCGGTAGTTACTGTTTTGAAATATCGTCGTTACTGCAAATAAGCGGGAACGTTTAATATTGAAGTATAAAAATAAAGTATTCTAGGCGCAAGTTATGTTTCAATATAAATAAAGGTATGTGACCATTAACATTTAATTGTGGAACGATCGGTTAAGTAAAGGTTAACAATTCGTGAAGACATCACGCACCCTTGTTTTACACCTTTTTTTTTAATAAAATCCCTACTTTGTTCCAATATTTTCATTTTGAATTTAACTCAAAATATTTCTCGTTAATAACTCTTATACAATTAATTCCCCATTCTTATCAGTAATTTCTTTAACACAATTCTAGTTTTTTTTTATATTTTGAGACTCGACTGTTCAAAGTAGTAAATAAGGTAAGATATATTTAGGATATAGCAGTGTATGTTATGTACACTTTTGTGTGTTGACTGCCATAGTTTTTTATAGAAAAGACAGAATAATGATTTGAAAAAATACTTCGTGAAAACAAATTACACCTTAACAAATTCTATAATTTATTCTGAAATGTCAATTTTTTTTCACCAGGATATTACACATTTTTTTCTTCTTCTTCCTGGCACTGTCCCAACTCATTGCCTAGGTAGGCTGTTAGGGTGGTCGGCTCTTCTCGTTTTCAGGCTGTATATTCTTCGGTTCTGGGTGTCAATTTCATCTAGGCCGTTTCTCTGCAAGATTTTGGAGCATTGAGTCATCCAGGAGTTCTTTGCTCTTTTTTCATTTGTTTTATTTAATCTGGCGGGTTTATTTCCATGTGGCAGTCTCTTACAACCAACCAGAAAGATGTTTTAATGGGCCCTAAGTGAAAACCAGACTGAAATCACTTTTTTTATCTGGGTTCCAGCGGTGATCGAATCCGCAACCTCCAGATCGGTAGAAAATATCTTATTTGCTCTTCTTCTGAACGGCTGTCGAGGAAGATCCACAGACATTGCCTGATTTACAGTATGGTCTGGTGGTCTCCGTCTTATGTGCCCGTACCATCTCAGCTGTCGCTCTTCCCGCTTACTATTTATGGCAGTGCCTCCCACTGCTACCACGAATGCGTGAGCTCTTAATTTTATCTTTCAGTGATACTCCTGCCGACCACCTAAGCATTCGCATTTCTGCTGTTTCAAGTTGCCTAGAGTAGGAGCTGTACATAGTCCAACATTCTGAGCCATACATAATTGCGGGTCCTTTCCTTTCAGTTTTATAGGCATTTTTGTGTCACACAAGACTCCTGTTTCTTATTCTCACATTTTCTATCGAGGATAAATTTGCATGTCAATAATTATAGAAATAAATAATGCAAATTACAGGCTTTGAAAATATTCAAGTCATTAGAATGAACACTTGGTAAACACTTACGTTTCCATGGTCTCACCCCTACTTGCTGAAGTTATCATGTGCCTCCCTCCAGCCAGAACCTCCATTCAGAATTTATACCATTAGATTCATGCAGTCTATCAGGTCAGCCAGAGTATAATTAAGTTTTCTTTTTGCTCCTCTGATGATCAGGTGAAAACCTTCAAACTGATAGGGTCATACCAATGTCTGAAGTGGAAAAAAAACAGTGTTTTATTAGACAAATTATAATACGTACATTCATTTAATTTATTATTTATTTAAATCGATTTATTTTTTTCCGTCCAGCGCTTTCTTATTCTCAAATACATTTAAGCTTATATTTTTCCTTAACATTTTATTGTAATCGAAAAATAACAAACTCAAGATGAGATTTTGGTATTGTAAAACCTGCTCAATTAATTCTTGGTTTTCTAAGAACTTATTAAGATTTTACCACCATTTCGAATACTTGTGTTGTTTTTTCGCGAGAAATCATTAAAGTTGTCAAAGTCTTAAAGTGATAATCGCTTTAAAAAATTGAAGGCTTCATTTTTATTTCTTTCCAGCACACTTTATACAAACCCTTCAAGAAGATTTTGTCGCCTGTTAAAACACTCATTAGTCCTTGAAAAAAATAAAAGAAAAGCTGCGGAACAAAAGGGACGAAGAAAAAGATAAAATCTGCAGAGTTTTCTCAATAGCTTCTTTACTGGGTATAAAAAATGCCAAGGATACAAACACATCAAAAGCAAAGTAGTTTTCATGGTTGAAAGAGAGGAGACATCTTCATACATTTTTATCCTCGCATATAATTTTAACTTACTGTCTACATCTCTTAATGCATTATGTTTGTCTTACTGTATAAAAATTCATTGATTGTTACCGTACCACTATTTTCTTTTTATAGCAAAGTAAATGCTAAAACTCATAGAAATGAAGGAATACCATCAATAGTAGATAGTATAGTTAAGGCATTAACGTTGTGGAGGTTTAAAGACATTGTCATTTATTTTATCAAACACTGTGTATTTCACTTTTTTGTAACGGTATAACCCTACCGGTATTAAGGCTTTCACCTCATCTTCAGGGGATCACAAACAAGTATTGTTTGTGCTCCCCTGAAGATGAGGGGAAAGCCTTGAAACCGGTAGGGTTATACCGTTACAAAAAAGTAGAATAAACAGTGATTGATAAAATAAATTACAACCTTCCACAAACTTCTGTTATTCGTAATCATAGTAAAAGGAAAAAAATATAGCGCTGTTTGGAGTTAATTCGCTTTAAGGGCGCTTTTACTTGGGATTTGAAGCCGCTATTATTATTGACAGATTAGAGATATTACGAAATAAATATAAATTACTTGTGTGTAAATAAATGAAGGTGGTATTTGCCCATTAGATAAAGTATAAATCGTTCAGCTAGAAGAGTCATTTTGCAATAGTGTGAGTAACACTATCTGTATTACACAACTTATGTAGTGGTATTAGTTTTAGAATGCCACAAGATTGGTTGGCGCAGAACGCACGTTTGTATTGTTGTTAAAATACTTGGTGATTAGAAAAACACTACCATGTCGAAATTAGGAGTGCGATTTTTGTCTAATGTAATGTATAATTAAAAAAATTTCGAAATTCTAGAATACACATTGTTATAACTTAAAGTTTTCTGGAATTTGGTGTCACTCCATCCACTATTATTTTAAAACTTTTTTTTTTAGCATTGTTATTATGATATATTAATATGTTAAATAATCTAACATCCATTTTATTTTTATGTGCAATCTTATTAAAGCAGACGAACATTTTAACTTTATAATACTTGTACTTATATTTATTTTTAATCTTGAAAAATTTCATTATTGTTATTTAATGTTTCCTAGAATTTGCCATGCCCGAACAATCAATATGTTAAATAAACTTACTTTCATTTTATTTTTATGATAATTACAATTTAAGCTGACAGCATTTTTAATTTACAAAACGTGTGTGTTCATTTCAATGTTTGAATATAAAATATTATTTTTATATTTTTTGCTTTTTCACTTCGTTAAAAAAATAAAAAGACAAGTTTTTGTAAACGCACTGTTACTCCCACTATTGCAAAATGACTCTTTTGGCTGAACGATATATACTTCCCTACATCTGCGTATATTTAGTAAAACATATTTGAAAAAAAGAAGGGTTTTGTTAATATACTATACGAGTATAATATAATCATACATTTTGATAATAATTCTCAAAAAAAGGATTGATTTCAAGTTATTCATCTAGCTGCACAGGCCACTCATATCTCTATCTCTTAGAATTAGACCATGCTGTACTGTTGGACTATCAACGACAAAAACACTGTAATAATTTATCGCTCTATTGAATCGTTTAGAAATAATTTATTCGATGGAGATAAAATCAACGTCATAGTTCTACTCCTTTCAGAAGGAACATCTGCCAGTTACGCCAGACGACAAAGATGCAATATAGATATCCTATTTAGGTATTTGAATACAAAAAGATAAATATTGAAATCTCTCCCTTTGGGACACTCGAGTCCATATAGAAAAGGGGTCAATATTTATGACTATAATATAACAGCCTCGCAGTTTCATTGAAAATATACTATAATCTAGAAATTTCTGAATCAAGCACAAATTAATAAATATCTTTGCTTTTTTCCAGACCCGATACAACAAATTTACTAATAAGAGTTTTCATTTTATTTGTCGGAAGACATCGACTAACAAATTTAAACTCTAATATTATAGAAGACTGCAGAAATCGTATAACTACTCGTATTTCGTCTTTAGAAAGAGAGTTGTCGTCTTTTGAAAGAGATCAAGATGCATACCAAGAAAATTTAATATCTTTTTGAAAAATACTAGTACTGGAATTTATTTTTATCAAACACTGTTTATTCCACTTTTTTGTGACGGTATAACCCTACCGGTTTCAATTCTTTCACCTCATCTTCAGGGGAGCGCAAACAAGACTAAATGCTGTTCGAACTGGTACCGATATACATGCTTCAACGGTTGGAGGCTGTGGGGTGAGGGAGGCACGGGACAATTTCGGCCGAACCGTTACACCGATCCGAACATCTGTTGAACAGTTATTTCCCAAAAATCTCTCCGCTCTTGGCCGAAATTGTCCCGTGCCTCCCTCACCCCTCAGCCTCCAACCATTGAAGCGTGTATAACGGTACCAGTTCGAACAGCATTTTGTCTTGTTTGCACTCCCCTGAAGATGAGGTGAAAGCCTTGAAACCGGTAGGGTTATACCGTCACAAAAAAGTGGAATAAACAGTGTTTGATAAAAATAAATTACAATGTCTTAAAACCTCCACAACGTTAATGCCTTAACTATAAACAACATACTAGCACTCATGACAACTAATTAATAATACAGCCTCATCAAGAATATATTGTCTACACGGTGAAACAACTCGAAGAAATTCTGTTTTACTTGATTTTGTTCAATTAGTTTTTTGACAGCTAATATGAGACTTTTAAAATATATAAATATAAGTGTCCTGCTTTAAAATATGTTTGTTTATTGGATCACATAATTTAAATAATAAGAGTTGTTTGAGCTACCTGATGATGAAGTGAAAGCCTTGAAACCGGTAGGGTTAAAATCGTTACAAAAAGTGGAATAAACAGTGTTTGATAAAACAAATTACAATGTCTTTAAACCTCTACAATGTTAATGCCTTAACTATAAATAATATAATTTATAGAATAATATGGTATTATTCGCCAAAAAAACTGAGACTTAAACCCCTCCATGCAAATGAGATCACTTATATCGTTAGTATGAATAATAAAAAGCAGCGGCCCTAATATCGACCCTTGTGGTATACCATTATTAAAAAATAATTTAAGTATATTCTTCCTGATTAACAACGAATTGTCTTCTATTTTACAAATAAGATTCAATCCAGGTGAGGGCATTGCCTCAATACAAATAATCATCCCAAATCGTACTTTCGTATAAATCGTACACTTCGTGAATCATCCTTCGAAATCGAGTCTATTCGATACAGTTACTCATCATTGAACCCGCTATTTGTACTAAATGGTACATAGTTCATAATTTTATAATGTTATTTATGTATTCAATAAGTTTTAAAAATGGAAGGAATTTGAAGTCGGAGTCGAATTTATAATAGCATCTCCCGACTTCGAATCGGAATCCGACTTCACGAAAACCAATAAACTTCGACTCCTGACTCTCTGATTCTGACTCCAAAACACTGGAAAAAGAGTTATGCGCGTTATAGAACAGTCGTGATCATTGGATTTGATTTTATGAGCTAATTGATGCACTGCTGACGTAATAATACGTCTTTATATCTCACGGTCATTATATTCGAGAAAATGTAGCATGTGACGTCCGAAATGTCATGTCTCAAAGGGATGGGGTAAAATCGTTTTTTTTATAAATCGAAAAATAGTTTTTTTCTAAACTGACGTTTTAATTCCTAATTTTTATTTTATTGATTTTCTAATGTATTGTATGATTTGTATCTATCTTTTAATATGCCAAGATCCACTATGAATTAATTACGAAAATTTTATTTCATGTATAAAAAAAAAAAAGAAAATTCAATTATCATATACCCCATCCCTAGCCAATGCAGACTAGCGTAGTGACTTGACGAACGTCGCCAAATATTATTTGATTTTAACAAATTGACATATTTTTGCTAATTTGTAACAAAGTGTATTAATTTGTCATTATTATTAGTTTTATGTAATGTATTTACCTAAATTACTTGCTATTTATTAGAATCGAGGATTATATTAAAGTTGATAAAATAATTAAAATTACTGAACGTCGTTACAAGGTTGTGTTGGGGCAAATTTGTGAAACGTCACAGGGACCACGCTACATTTTCTTCAGTATAGCAATTCTATTATACTCTTGCAATGATCTGTTGGTTGAATTACTTATCAGGTTTGTCAATTACGTTGGTGATCTGCACATTCATAAATCCTTCTTTTTACCTTGCATCATCAGTAACTCCAATTTATCTCCTTCCTTGGTATTATGACTGAGGATTCGTAGTTATATTATTGAAGACAGACTCTATTCGATTTGAAGATCTTCTATCTTCTAGTTCGATGAATTTGAAAGAAACACTGATTAAGTGTTAGAAGTGGAATTACTACAACAAATAAATTTCTTATTGAGTATTTTAGTTAACATGCTTAAAAGTGTCCTTATTGCCAAATTCAAAATTAATTCCTGCGATAGATCTTTTCATAAAGAGACATGTCCAGAGTTAGCTGGCGAAATACGAGTTTTTTCTTTCACAATTAGTCCTTGAGAGCAGCTTCGTATAACCCAACCCTGAGGCCGACGTTTAATTTAGCGGAAGGATACAGGAAACCCTATGTTTATTGTTTTTTTTTAAATTTATTTACAAATTCTCATTAATTTTAGCTAAACATTATCTCGCATCTTTGAGTTTACAACCGAGAATTTATATACTCGTATTTTTTTTGCCAAAATAATTAAATCTCTCTTTGATCTATAAAATACATAACAAACGAAAAATATTCATGTTCTTTAATAGTTTTTGCAGTACAAATTATTACATTTTGATTCTTTGGCATTTGAATTTTGGAAGCTGAAAGTCATAGCAACTTCTCGCGGGGTAATCATGTACCTCCTGATAACCCATCATACATTGCAATTGTCCGTCACGCGTTGTTATTGTCCATAATACGTTGTTATTATTTTTTTTTTTTATCCACTTTGCACGGATTTATCCTGTTACACAAAGAGGGTCTGCTTCTAGCGTTAGCTTATTCGTTAGGAAGAATATCAGCCAGGATTCTTTTCATACTGCTAGACAATACCGAGAATATGTCAACAGTGTCATTCAGATGGTTCAGTATCTCTATACCACGCGTGACTAAGTGTTTAGCCATGATATTCGTCCTGTAAGTTGGTATGTAGAATTCCTTGCACGTTATTCGTCCTGTAAGTTGGTATGTAGAATAGTGATTCCTTGCACGGCTATATTTATTAGGTACATATAAACTTAGTGCTTCTAGAATCGCGGGACAGTTAAAACAATCTTGAAAAACCTTAAGTAGGAATATCGCAATCGACTGGAAGTCTGTATAAATTACGTCCGTTTGTAAAAGTTCGTCCAAATTTGACGCAATCTGTTGTGTGAGATCGAGAAGGTTAGTAACTGTCCATCACACGTTGTAATTGTTCTAAGCACGTTGTTATTGTTAATCTCCCGTTGTTATTGTATTTTACAAATTGTTACTGCCCATCACACGTTGTTATTGTCCATCGTGTACTTTTTCGGGTACACATATTGCCAAAGTGTACCTTCTCGGGTATACATGTTGCCAAAGTGTACCTTTTCGGGTATACTTTGTCATAAAATTATTATCTAACTTTTAAATACTCGTATATACTAAGATATCAAAAATTAAAGATATTTGAACCCCGCACATATTTAGTACACAAATTTTTAATTTTAGTAATTAAAAAATGTCTTTATCCCTTGATTCTGCACGATTTAAGTTTTCTTGATTGCTACACTTAAACAATAATTTAAATGTGGTTCCATAAGTCGATTATACATCAATTGTCAAGAACTAGGGAAAAACCACTATCGTTTACAAGAGGTGGTGGTGAAGGGTGGTGAATTCATTTTATGCGCACAATAAACTGTTCGGAATAATTCGGTCAGATACCGCTTAAACTAATCAATTGATTTCTACGGCAATGTAAAGACAGTTCATCCAAGGTTCTCTCTGTCCTCTTCATCAATTCAATTGTTAGATTATATTTAACATATATGATTTTTTTATGAGAACATATTGAAGAGTGGCCGTAGCCGGAAGACAGTATTATATTTGATCTAAGTAATCTAGTCTGCGGGTTATCAACCACTAGATTAGACTAATAACCAACGTTCCCTCTAAGGTGTGCGGCCGCACATCTGTTAAAAATTATCCACACACATGTTTACATCTTCTGCACACATCCCAAAGAAAGGAACTTTTTTTTTTATTAAACAAAGTAAATTATTGTACAAACATTTGTCAAGGCTATACCTATATACACATTTATTACTTAACTAATCTTAATTATATGTTATACAATAATTTATGCACTTACTTAATCTTATTTTCCTACATATCATTTTATTTTATTTATTCAATCTTAATATATGAGATCTTAGAAATAATTAACACATACATACTACTTATAACTAGATAACAATTCTTACCCTAATTATTTAGCAAAAACAAGTCCACTCGTTCAGGCTACTTGTATTCCATCACATTCACTCAGACCTTGGTCGCCCCAGCTAATACTGTATGTGGAACTGTAAGTGGAAAGAAAGGAACTTGTAAGCATATTTTGTTTTGCCCAAATATATATTTTATGATGAGTTCTCATGTTCCTTTCTTTGAGATATGTGCGGAACATGGAAACACCATATTATGTTACGTATTTCGAATAAAGACTTTATGAATTATTCCTTGTTCAAAGGTTTTCGTGTTATTTTATTGGTGTTTTGTATTTTTTACTTCCCTCTTTTTTTCTTGCACATATAAGTTGATGGACCGCACACACAATGAAAAAATTAGGGGGAATGTTGCTAATAACTAAAAAAAATCACAATCGTGTGTGTTTGAAATACTGCCGTGCGTAGACAGGCAAAAACGCTCACACACGTTTAGCGTGCGCGAGAATTACTCCCTAAAAATCTTTTACTACATTGATGCCACTTTTTTGTGATAATTTTAAGAATCGAACTCGAAATGTTCGGTTGGACAATCGTCGTTTTGCCAACTAAAGCACGGAGGTCATTAGTACTTTTCATTAAAATTTAGATTTGATTAGAATGAAGAAATCCTTCTACGAAATGATAACTTGATATCAAGTACAATCCAAGATGATCTCTTTCAAGGGTTTCAGCAATTATCAAGGCAGTTCAATCAAATCAACGTTAAGATTTTTAAAATATGAATATAGTCAAATGATTTCTTATGTAAGATTTAAAAAAAATTGAATGTCCTTCCACATTCTTGCATTTTTAGTAATTAGGAACAGCCAACTATCTTTAGACAGGAAATTTCTTGTGTAAAAAACAAGTCATAAGACCACGTATAATCTTGGGTATATCAGCGCCAACTCATATCCGAAATATTTATTTATTTTCTCAAAACCGACTTAGTCCAATTACGAGTACATTGAAAAATATAAGATGTGTTAACATTGAAAAAAAATTATATAAAATGAAAAATTATGTATGTGCATACATATATGCACACAGACATACACATACATACACATATATTCAAAGTTACTTAAAAATACAAGATGTGTTAACATTGAAAAAACATTATATAAAATTAAAAAAATATGTATGTGCATACATATATGCACACAAACATACACATATATTCAAAGTCACTTAAAAATACAAGATGTGTTAACATTGAAAAAAATTTATATAAAATGAAAAATTATGTATGTGCATACTATACATACGAGTATATGCACACAAACATACACATACATTCAAAGTCACTTAAATACGTTGATGAGTGCTTTCTAACGCGCTCAATCTTAGAAGAAAATTTACTTTTGCTTTTGGTAATCTGATATGAAATATGTCAATATCCGAAGCAGTCCCGTTCAGAAGAGTTAAGGCCCTTCAAACAGGCACAGCGGCTGAAAGACCCGTTCTTGCGTATATTTACCGCAGTTCTTGCCGGCGCAGTGTAGTGTAATTGTTAGGAACATTTAACGCTAATCTTTGTAATAATGCTGGACAGCTTACCACTTCTCGAACGAGTTTGACAACGTATACCAGGAGACGCAGATCTCTTCTTACGCTCAAGGAATTATACCCGAGCATGTCCAGCAGAAACTGAGTAGGATTAAGCCATGAATAAACACCAGACTCACTCATATAGAGATATCGTTGATATTTTTTTGTACCTTCTCCACCATGAGTGAGTTCTGCGCCCCCACCGGGCTCTAAATGCATGCATTGTTTTCTAGTTTGCTACGGATCAATGAATTAAACAACGTTTTGAGCACCATTTGGTTTGGACTTCGAGATTCTCAATCATGTAAAACAAAGCAGTTGGTATGGCGGTCGGAGCTTCTTGGTATACACAAAACAAAGCAGTTGGTATGGCGGTCGGAGCTTCTTGGTATACACAAAACAAAGCAGTTGGTATGGCGGTCGGAGCTTCTTGGTATACACAAAACCATACAACACAATACTAGATGATCGCTAGTCAGAGATTTAATAAATTTACTGGCCTCGGCTATTAACCTTTTCTCGTGACGTCGGACCTTAAGTCCGTCATCGCTGCTTCACACTTACGTGTGGCGCCATCGGAAGAAGAGTCCCTTTGTGGAGGTCATTCTTCGTGTCTACGTGACATCGCGCTTATGAAAAATAAAGAAAATTTCAATCCTCAAATGTTTTTCGTCCTAAATGAGGACATATTTTGCCCCCATAACAATGTGGATGGTAGTGAGATCGAACTGTTTTACGTTTCTTTTAAGCCACTCAAATCCTCTCTTTATCATTTTCGTCCAAAACGATCCATTCTAGCATACTATCCACAAAATGCCAAACAAAATCGTTCAAGTCTCTATACATAAGGTTAAGGCCAAAGTGTTTCACATAATGCTAAGGTAAATGCTACGTCACTAACAGACTAGATGACCTCAGACTTGGCCATACCAAAGTGCTTCGCACAAATTCATTTGCCATTTGAGAGTGGTTGAGTCAACAAACGATGCCACTCTCAAAACTAACCAGAAAGCTACTTCTCTCAGAGAATTTAAGTTTAAAATTTCGAATATCTCAAATCCGAACTTGTTGGGTGCATCATAGTATAAATAGGCCAAAACCCATACGATGGTTGTCGTCGAAGAAAGAATACGAGAATTGGATTTTGAATACAAGAAAGCGAGACAGGAATACTTGGATTCTTCCCGAAAGTAATTTTAAATTTGAATCTCGGTGGGTCCGTGATACTGAACGAATTTTAAATACCTAGCTTACATTTTTTTAACCGGTGTTAAAGAGGACGATGTATAAATGATATATATATATATATATATATATATATATATATATATATATATATATATATATATATATATATATATATATATATATATATATATATATATATATATATATATATATATATATATATATATATATATATATATATATATATATATATATATATATATATATATATATATATATATATATATATATATATATATATATATATATATATATATATATATATATATATATATATATATATATATATATATATATATATATATATATATATATATATATATATATATATATATATATATATATATATATATATATATATATATATATATATATATATATATATATATATATATATATATATATATATATATATATATATATATATATATATATATATATATATATATATATAT
>OX463848.1:41088298-41279053 GCA_949825065.1 Odontocerum albicorne
TAATGTGGCCGTTAGATTAGATACTTTCCCGTATCTGCATATACTTAGAAACACACATTTGGTAAAAATACGGTAGAAACTTACCAAGGGAGAACGAACTACAAAGATATCTTTGTAGATCATCCAATGTGTGATAGTAACATATTATGTGATGTATAATGTATGTGTTTAATGTTAATTTAAAATTATATTTTTTTATTCGATCCTCCAACGGTCGTCTTTCAAAATATCCTAAAGTTACGCACTCCTCCTATATATTTAACAATAAGAGACAGATTATTCCACACCACAGTACAAAGAACAGTTAAAGCTCCTTTCTAATACCTTGCCTAATAGAATCGATTCGGAGCAATAAAATTATTCGATGAAGACGAAACCGACTTCAAAACGAAACTGACTTCAAAACGAAACCGACTTCAAAACAAAATCGACTCTGAAAGAACATCTTTCAGAGTCAGATTCGTAATATGATATGGAGACTTGAATACAAAGAAACAAAGTTGTTAAAGGTCTTTCGAAATGTTTTACCACGTGGTTTGACTTATGATGTCGACGTTTCGAAAACGTTTCATCTGCAGAGCACCTAAGTTTTCGAAACGTCAATATCATAAGTGCCCTCATAAGCAAAAACGCAGCTAATGGCAAAAGTTAAGTTTTAAGAAAACTGCATTTTTATGTTTTTCATTGCTGCTTAAAAATGTCATGATTCATAAACAAAAAAGCAGTAAAATGTGATTCATAAGCAAAAACGCAGCAAACGCATAGGCACTTGCCATCTTTTTGCTTATGAATCACATTTTATTGTTTTTTGCTTAGAAAAACCTAGTATTTTGTAAAATTAAAAAAATACATTATGTCGATTTTTGTGTTGAAATAAATGGTTTTCTGAATTTTTTTATAAATCCATAAAAATATGGATTCATAAAAAAATAGAATTGGATATTTTAGAATTTGATATGGAATATTGCCTCATACTTAGTTAAATTTGTGTTTTTCCCCGTTTGCTGCGTTTTTGCTTATGACGGCGGATAAGCCAAACCACCCTTTTAAACACTCCGAAAAACCTCTTCCAATTGATACGAAGAACCGTAAAAGCCTCAAAGAAACAAAGTTTGAAATCAATTCGTTAACGACACTTGAGTTAATAATGTAGACTTTATACATAATATAATCATTATTTTTGTTCAGACTTTCCAAAAAGGGTTGTTTTTAAGTGCTTTGAAAATGATTTTTCAAAAATCATTAATAATAAAATCTACTGTCTAACTCTCAACGCAGTTTTAAATAAATTATTACATTTAGTCACATTAAAGTTGAACTCACTGTTAGAATAGCACTTAGAATGTGAGACAGAAAATTTCTTTATTTAATTTCTTCTTACGTTATTTTTTCTGCAATAATTCATATCTGCCACCTTTGTCCAGCTTTTTATTAAGACATACAAAATAACAGGTATGTGAATGTTTCGTACTAAATATTGGACTTGAATTTTTGAAATATCGAGAAGTTGGTGAACACGTGGCTATTTATTTCTATTTTTCTCTCTATTGTTGCGTTTTTTTTTCTATTGTTCGCTTTTCTTTCTTCGAATTCTTTGGAGTTTCTATTTGGTTTCGTTGTAACGTAAATGTTATACTGAATCAGTGTGGCAACATTTTTTTTATTCTCATTCTTAATTTCGTTTATTATGAATACAATGTACAGGAAATGAAAAAAATGGAATGTTTACAAACGACCCGTTTTCATAATGATAATGAAGCAAACTTTAAAGAAGTCTATTCATAGAACGTAGTCGCGTAATGGTAATGAAGAACGTAGTTGTTTAATAATAACGACCTGATAGAGCGTAGTTGCATTATGATAATTAAGGAAATTAAATAAAAACCTAGTTATAGAACGTTGTTGCGTAATGATAACGATCTGATAGAACGTAATTGCGTTATGATAACGACTCAATTGCGTAATGATAATAAAGCAAACTTAAAAAAACTTGAGTTGTAGAACGTAATTGCGTAATGATGACGATCTGATAGAACGTAGATGCGTTATGATAACGATCTGATACAACGTAGTTGCGTTATGATAACGATCTGATAGAACGTACCTGCGTTATGATAACGACCCGATTGTGTAATAATAATAAAGCAAACTTTAAAAAACTCGAGTTGTAGAACGTAGTTGCGTAATGATAACGATCTGATAGAACGTAGTTGCGTTATGATAACGATCTGATAGAACGTAATTGCGTTATGATAACGACCCAATTGCGTAATGATAATAAAGCAAACTTTAAAAAACTCGAGTTGTATAACGTAGTTGCGTAAAGATAACGATCTGATAGAACGTAGTTGCGTTATGATAACGATCTGATAGAACGTAGTTGCGTTATGATAACGATCTGATAGAACGTAGTTGCGTTATGATAACGATCTGATAGAACGTATCTGCGTTATGATAACGACCCGATTGTGTAATGATAATAAAGCAAACTTTAAAAAACTCGAGTTGTAGAACGTAGTTGCGTAATGATAACGATCTGATACAACGTAGTTGCTTTATGATAACGATCTGATAGAACGTAATTGCGTTATGATAACGACCCAATTGCGTAATGATAACTAAGCAAACTTTAAAAAACTCGAGTTGTAGAACGTAGTTGCGTAATGATAATGATCTGATAGAACGTAGTTGCGTTATGATAACGATCTGATAGAACGTAGTTGCGTTATGATAACGATCTGATAGAACGTAGCTGCGTTATGATAACGACCCGATTGCTTAATGATAAAAAAGCAAACTTTAAAAATATTCTAGTCTTAGAACGTAGTTGCGTAATGATAATGAAGTACGTGTTTGCGTAATGATAACAATCTGATATAACGTAGTTAAATCTGATATAACGTAGTAAAAAATCTAGTCATAGAATGTAGTTGCGTAATGATAATAAAACACGTATTTGCGTAGTAATAACGACCTGATAGGACGTAGTTGCGTAATGATAATGACTTGATTGCGTAATGATAATGAAGCAAACTTTAAAAAAATCTAGTCATCTTAATTGGGTAATGATAATGAAGCACGTATTTGTGTTATGATAACGACCTGATAGAACGTAGTTGCGTCACGATAACTCGATTGCGTAATGATAATAAAGCTTACTTTAAAAAAAAACTCTAGTCATACAAAAGTAGTTACGCAGGTCCAGCCTGCGCAACCACGTTCCAGTTCTCCGTAACATTTGTATCATCCCACACTTCGCCAGTCCAGCATAGTCGTGGTCGTTCGTCTTTGTCTATTTGTACTCAAGTCCATTATGAAATACGAGTATCTCCATTGTGTCTTTCGAATCTGTGTCTGAGGGATGTGTATTCGGAGAAAATTAGAAAATTGAGGTCGATTTCTTTTACATCTATGTTAATACATTGGTTGTTCCAAATCAATCCAAAAGGCCGGGGTATAATTTATTTATTTATTTTATTATTTATTTATTTATTTATTTTATTTTATCAGGAAAACATACAGTGTTTATGTCGGTATTATTACTGATATCTATGGGTTTCGAAACACCATTTATCAGTTTTCGCATATGGTTTCAATATGTACACTTAATTATGTTAGGAGATTGGTAAGAAGGTAGTAGGTAGGCTTTAAGTAATGCTGAAAATTGTTAACCAGGAGACAGTCAGGGATGAGACAGTCAGAGATCCACACCAAACCAGTTCCCGCATATGCGCAATCTAATCGAGTTCGTAGAAGAGTTAAATAAATCGAATTCCGGGAAGTCTTCCAGGTTGTTTACGAGGTTAGATGCTCTTACAAAGAATGAATTTTGTCTGCATTTGGTCGCACTAAAGGGGATGTTCAGCCATTTAGTATGTCTTGCGGTATTATTATAATAGAGCTTATTATAATGATAGAGCTTATTATAATAGATAGAGCTTATTATAATAGCTTATTATAGAGCTTATTATAATATATATTATTATAATGATAGAGCTTTATCTGTTGCTGGTCCTATGGTGGGAAATGATCAGCCTCCTAGTATCAGGGATATATGTGGCGTGTGCAGACTTAGAAAGCATTTAGACAATCTTTTTTAGGAGGTCAACATATCAACAATTATGAGTAGGTTCGAATCTTGAGTCAGAGCGCCCTTGAGGAGAGTTTACTTTCAAAACGGCGCGATATAAATTATACTTTTACTTTTTTTAATATTACTCTTAGGTGTTTATTTAGGGTGTTTTTTTTAGACGCGCATCTACCATCATATCTACCCAGTCTCCTTCTTCATATTTTTTTTAATAACAACAATAAAATAAACGTCTAAAGCCGTATTACGTGATACACTATTAAATCAAGAGCGCTTTGAAGTTATAGTAATCTTTGAAAACGATCTAGTGGCCTAATCTTGTTTGATTTCACTCTTGAAGAGAGTTGGTTCTCTAAACAACGCTATATAAATTGTCCTTTATTGTTTATTGATACTTCAATCTTCAACAAAGGGCCAATTAAAAAAATGACAATAACGTGAGAATAATAAAAGGTTGTAACATGCTGTAAAATGGATTCAAAACACCAACAAGTATCTCATAACTTTTTTCCAAGGATACTTATTAAAATTAACTTTATTTTCAAGAACAACAAGTTCAGAAATCTTTATATCTGATTGATTTAACAAATATTATTTTCACTAAAACACGTTCCAAAACTTCTTTTTTCATTTTCAGTACAGTTTCAGCACATTTTTCCAAGGACATTTATTAAAATTAACTTTATTTTCAAAAACAACAAGTTCAGAAATCTTTATATCTGATCGATTTAACAAATATTATTTTCACTAAAACACGTTCCAAAACTTCTCTTTTCATTTTCAGTACAGTTTCAGCACTTTTTTCCAAGCCATTTATTAAAATTAACTTTATTTTCAAAAACAACAAGTTCAGAAATCTTTATATCTGATTTAACAAATATTATTTTCACCAAAACACGTTTCAAAACTTCTCTTTTCATTTTCAACACAGTTTCAGTGAACGTGCAACTGACCAAAGCCTTAGAATTCCTTGCGAATGGCGGTTTGGGCGCGCGAGTCCGACAGTTTTTCCAGACAATCTTTTTTTTCTCTCTTCGTGGAATGGCGCGAAAAGGAGAAATATGACGGTACTGAGGCGGTAAAATGGGTCGGCCATCTGGCGGGTAAACAGGGATGTGTTTGTAGATAAGGTTTCATGGGTCGACGATAGATATACAACAAGCTGCAGACTACATCGCATGGGAAAATAAACCACAAGTTTAAGATGTAATACTCTGCTGGAAGTAAAAACCGTGACTGGAAATATCTCCAGAAATAATAACTGTCGGAGGCTTGAAGATAATGGATATGCTTGGTTAGAAGCGTTATTTAGGAGGTGATTTAATTAACAAGTGCTGTTATTGAAAACATTCCTTGATGCTCTGTTTTTACTTTATGAATTCTTGTTCTTTTGAAAGTTATTCTTGAAAATAACTTGTCTTCGGCATCAGCAATCTAATCACAGAGCTTAGAACCACTGGAGTAGGCATGGAATTCGTGGTTCATGTTGTTAGCTTTAATGGCAAACTCTTCACCAATGGGCAATTTCTTCTTCGTCACTATGTGACGTCATGCCCATTTATAAAAATAAAGAAGATTTCGATCTTCTAGTGTAGGTCACGCTGGATGGGGACTTATTTTGTTTCCCATAACAGCGTGGATGGTGGTGAGATCGTACTGACTGTTAGTACTCGTACATGTAGGCATATGCTGTAGGCACGTGTTGCCAACAGTACCGCGTGTAATAAGCTGTTGGTCCGTGTGAATATTGATACCTGACGATTTTTCAGATCAGATTGCTTCCTTCTTTGGGTGTTAACAGCAATCGAACCAGAAATTGACGGGTGGAAGTCAAATGTTTTACCAACCCACGTAGGTCGCCAATTATATTAATATGTTAATCTTTTAAATTAATAATTTTATTTATTTAACAATTTTATTGCAAATACAATCTGGAGGGATTATTGCCAGGCGGCAATCTCTTCCAGCCGACCAGACAAAAGTAAATGAAGCAAGTTATATGGTCGCATAAATCATTCAAATTACTATCCGCCCCCCACGAAATCCATAAACACATACGTGAGCATATACCCACAAAAACGAACATTCCTTTTCAAATAAAGTGAGATATCATCAATCAAAGGAAAAGGAAGGGATGGTGGAGAGGAAATGAAAGGAAACTAAATCAGGAATGAAACCCGTTATTTTACTGACTAGAAATTAAGAGCTTTTTCAGTCGCTTCTTAAAACATGCCAAGGATAGAGCGAGTCTTATAGTTTAGGCATGTGCGAATGATAATATAACCGAATGGGTTACTATGACACACCGGAACATCTACGAAGGTTTATTTGTAGTTTGTTTTCCCTTGGTAAGTTTTCTGCGGTTTTCTTACTAAATTTGTTTTTCTGAGCATATATACTCGTAGATGCGGCAAAGTACTTAATATAATGACTGCAACCACTACCTTCCTATTTTCAAACTCAACTTGTAGATTTTAATCTGTTAATAATAATGGATTCGAGTTCCAAGCTGGAGCGCCATTGAGAAGAGTTTTCTCTCTAAATGGCGCAATATTAAATATTTCTTTTATTATAATTTTTGTCCGATAATTGCAAGTTTTCATTTTATTACCTCGAAATAAATGGTACCTGGTTTACATATAGTGCGTCTCTATTTCCTAATACATATTATAAACGTAGATTACAAAACCCTTCCACGAGGATTTAGCTCATTTAGGGACACATCGTCTCCAAGTGTCATCTGTCAGCCGCCACGCTCCCGCCCCGTGACCACATCCCATGTGACCGTCGTTCCACGTCAAGCGAATAATAACTAGCGCGGTTCTCAAAGTATTACGTAAAAACCAAAATCTGGAAAATTTTCTGGAAGAGAAAAGGTCGTAAAACGCATATGTGTGAAAACTTACACATATTTGAGTTGAATTCGAATTACTTTTAATAAGGCCTTTCTTAATTTCTGCAGTTTATTTTGAGATATTTGTGAGATTTCAAGTACGACACCTTTCGGGTTTTACTATTAGTGAGAAACTCTCTATCAACTTTTGCTCTTTGAAGAACCCTTATGCTGCTGACCATATCCGTCCAGGGTATCCGTAGCATTCTCTGGTGCATCCACATTTCGAATGCTTCCCGTCGGTTCATACTACTTACTTTTAGGGTCCATTATTCCACTCTATGCAATAACACTGACCAAACGTAGCATTTGACTAACCGTTGTCGAAGTCTCAAGTTTAGATTATCATCTCAGAATGCGCTTCTCATTTTATTAAAAGCCGCACGAGATGAATCAATTCTGCACTTGACTTCGGTTTCTAGGTCGAGCTTTATTTAAAGCTTTATTTAAATAAATAAATAAATAAATATTGAAATCGTAGAAGTAAAATTAATTAAGAATAATAAATTAATTTAACCTAACCTAAAAATCGAGATATGGTGTTGGCATCGGATTCTGAGAATCCCGTAGACTGCTAAAAGATTGAACGTTACCATACTCCCGGAGTTAAATGTGACTGTACGACTGTTATTAAATTACTTCCAACATATTCCAGTGCAGCAAGTACCAAGACGATCGATACATTTAATTTGTAGCAGTCTTTTGTTAGGCTGAATTTGTTTATATAACACTATTTGACGTTGCTTAATGTCGCTATAAAAAAAATATAATAGGCAGCATATAAGCTATGTAAAAAACACTTCTGATGCGAAAGTGAATAAGGGTAAAGCCAGTCTGGAGTGATACCGCACAGGAATCGAACATGGGGTGTTCGCAGGAATCGAACGTTAATGTAAACCGTTAGACAACAGACGTTGACAAGTATGTTCTCGAATCGGCGTTGGTTTAAACTAAAAATATACCATTTTTAACTAATTAGAATCATAACTTTGAATTGAAAATATATTGACTTTACAAGAGAAAATGTAGCGTGGTCCCTGCGACAGTTCACACATTTGCCCCAATACAACCTTGCAACGACGTTCAGTAATTTTAATTATTTTATCAACTTTAATGTAATCCTCGATTCTAATAAAAAGCAAGTTATTTAGGTAAATACATTACATAAAACTAACAATAATGACAAATTAATACATCTTGTTACAAATTAGCAAAAATATGTCAGTTTGTTAGAATCAAATAATATTTGTCGACGTTCGTCAAAAGTCACTACGTCAGTCCGCATTGGCTAGGGATGGGGTATACGATAATTTGATTTTCGATTTTTTATACGTAAAATTTAATGTTCGTAATTAGTATTAATTCAAAGTGGATCTTGGACTATTTAAAAATAGATACAAATCATACAATACATTAGAAAGTCAGTATAATGAAAATTAGGAATTAAAACGTCAGTTTAGAGAAAAACCATTTTTCGATTTATAAAAAAACGATTCGATTTGTAAAAAAAAAACGATTTTACCCCGTCCCTTCGAGACGGGACATTTCAAACGTCACAGGGACCATCCTACGTTCTCTCTAGTATAACATCGTTACTTGCATGCAAATAAGCATCGTCTTCGTTGCTGTGCCTCGTCATCGAGGATCGCCTCGCCAAAATCATTTACTGTAAGTTGGAAAGTGAAACTGTGCCGTGGAATTTTATGTATTTCATTCTTTTCTCCTCTTTAAATGAGGAAGCTATTGCACACCAGCAAACTAATTGGCCACACTGATGTACACGATCCGATGACACACCAAAGTGAGATGATCGGAGCAGACCAGAATACTTGTTTTTACCTCTTTTTAGGAAGAATAGATATGCAGTAAGTCATAGGTATTCTTATATCCCCAAAAACTTGGCGAATAAATTCTCGTGTCATGCGAGGGGGGTAGCACAGCGCAGGGTTCTAACCGGCGACCTTATGCACGAAGTCAAAGCAAACAGTATGGACCGTGGAGCTTTCGAGGCTATATCAATTTATTTGTTGACAAAATGAACGATACCAAAGTGTTATTTACATATTATAGAAACAATCTTATATCAAAAGATAATTTATCAACATCTTCCAAAAAAGCTCAACAATTCAGGATACATAAAAGGTTAGTCAATAAGTTTTGAAAGCGACATCTATGGAGCAGTAGAAAAACCAAAATTTCTACGCCATTTTAATATTTGATCTTTCATAAGAACGTACTCAAAATTTCATTTCGATCTGTCAATTCATTCTTTGTTCACAAGCCATTTGAAGTTGACGTGTCAGTGTATTTTTTAACAATGGAAAAATCCGAATATCGTGCAGTGATTAAATTCTTTGTTTTGGAAGGTTTATCGGCTACTGAGATCCATGCAAAGATGGTGAAAGTATTGAAGGAGTCTTCTCCTTCATTTCCAACCGTTTACCGATGGGTTTTGGAGTTTAAGCGTGGCCGTACAAGCGTTGAAGACGATCCACGCTCAGGACGTCCAAAAAGTGCATCAACACCAGAAATCATAGCGAAAATATAGGATATGGTTTTGGAAGATCATCGATCGACTGTGGATGTGATAGCTGACACCATAGGCATCTCACATGGAACAACATGGCATATTTTGGCTGAAGTTTAGTATATCTTTCGAAACATGATAAAATGAAAAACATTAAAAAATTGACAAATTATTTTTGTTTATTTATTATGCCCTGTTTACCCTATTTCTTTTTACAAATACTTCAATGGTTTTAAAATGTATTTATTTAAACAAAATTTCTATAAATGAATATTTTATGGTACATATGGATAATTAATTTATGATACATATTATTTTATCTATAAATGGATATTTTGTTGGTTCAAACTTTATTGATGGCATATGTGGATATTTTTTTGGTTCAAGCCATCAACGTTACATCATTTGTAAAGATTGCTTATCTGTAAATGAACATATTTTATCGCGCTTTTGAAATACAACCAAACTTTGTCGAAATTAACCAGTTACTAACTAGCATACGTTTTTGTCAAAGACTGGTTTTTTTCGGAGTGGGATATATTTAATATTGTACGTGACTATCGATTCCCCTGACTCGGGACCACCCTCTGACTTCCCTTCCTTTCTGTTGCTGTCAACCATTGAAAAAAGGTTACAATAACTTAAGCTTTGCGCGCGACATGTCAGCTTGGCATCATCATTAATATGATTGTGTTGCAACACTCTGGTGAAATCTTTGGACAAGTGTTATAAATCATCGCAACAAGACACAATTCAATCTTGTGAATGATTGCATATAAGACTTTCTTGCTTTTCATCTATCTAATCCGTGGCCTAGTTGGTAAGTTGCCTGAATTTCACTCGGGGGGGTTTGGGTTGAATTTCCGTTGAAACCCAAAAAAAGTAAAAATAAATACCGAATGTGGTTCAAGTGATGGATAGCTTGTTCGGAGTCTCGGTCCGATGGTAGGACACCTTACTCCTTCATCGGATAAGTTCTGACTGTTAAGATATTTATTGGAAATTTTTGGATCTTTTTGGGAATCGGGAAAGGATAGGTTTGTGGTAATTGTTTTGATTTTATGAATGATTATGAGAAATTATAAACGATTAAATACATATATAAATATGATGATATATACATAATATTAAATACAAATATACATAAATTTGTGTCGTCACACACTGTTTTATATTGAATGGGTGAAAAAAAAAAAAAAAAAAAAAAAAAAAAAAAAAATGAAAAAATGAATTGTGAATAAATTATAAGAATGAATATAGTATATGTAGATAAGTAAATGAGTGGGGAAATGTGTGTGACTTTTATAAATATATTAAGGTGTAGAAAATGTTTATTGAAGGTGAGAAATGCGGTTGCCTATGGGGGTAAACTGTCTGCCGGAGGAATTATCGATGATGGGGTGTTCAGAGTGACAATCGGGGGGTCATTTGGGGGGATGATTAGAGTTAAAGAGGGGGGGGTCGGAGGGATGATTCGCAATATTGATTTCGGACGAGTGTGTCTGTAACTGGTGTTCGCGTTGTAGTTATCTAAGGCTTTTATGACTGGGTTGGGATGACGGGATATAGAGCTGTAGAACCTTTCGGCCAGAGCGCGCATATGTTCGGGGATAGTATGTAGTTTGGTATCTGCGTGGAGTCTTGAATTACGGACGATGTAGGGTGCTTTTAAAATTATGCGGAGGGCTTTGTTTTGAATGATCTGAATGTGATGTAGCGTTGTTTTCTTCGCGTGGCCCCAGACCGGAAGGGCGTATGTCAGTTGCGGTCTGACGATCGCTTTATATAGGTGGAGTTTAGTGCGCGTGCTAAGTTTGCTGTATTTACTGATCAAGGGAAATAATGATTTGAGTGTTCCGTGAGCTTTTGATTTGATATTGAGGGCGTGTTTATGCCACGAGAGTCTACTGTCTAATGTGAGGCCTAGGTATTTTACGTGTTTTGACCATGGGACGCTCTGGCCGAAGAGTTTAAGAGTTCTGATGGGTTTGATGTATCTGCGTGAGAAGCGGACTGCTGTGCTTTTGGTGGGATTTATTTTGATCTTCCATTTGGTGCACCAGTGCTCCAGAATGGGAATGAAGTCTTGCAGTCTGTTGTGGGATACGGACTCATATTTCGATGAAGAGAGAAAGGCTGTGTCGTCAGCGTATTGCGCGGTGATACAATGTGTACGTGAAAATTGGGGCATATCGCTCGTGTATATGTTATACAGGATAGGGGACAACAGTGCACCTTGGGGCACACCTGCCAGAATGGGGCGAGGGGATGAATTTATACCATCTATTTTGACGGAGAAGGAGCGATTTTCAAGGAATGATGCGATGATTTGCACTAGTCTGAGGGGAATACCTGACTTGTGCAGTTTGAATATGAGTCCGTTGAGCCAGACTGTGTCGAAGGCTTTCGCCACGTCTAGTGAAAGGAGGGTCGTGAGGCCTTTGGAGCTGAAGTATTTGATGATGTGTTCTACAACGCGAAGAAGCTGATGGTTGGTAGAGTGTAATGGCCTAAATCCGTGTTGCGAATCTGGGATGATGTTACGTGAGTAAGTTTCTAACGAGAGACGTTCTAGGATTAATTTTTCGAGCACTTTACCTAGAGTCGGGAGCAGACTGATCGGTCTGTAATTTTCAGGGATAACGTGGCTTTTACCCGGTTTAGGGAACATGATGACGTCGGCGTTTTTGAATGGGGTTGGAAAGAATTTATGTCGAAGGCAGGCATTGTAAATGGCGGTAAGGGCGTAAATGGCTTTTTTCGGAAGTTTTTTCAAGGTGAGATTATTGATTTTATCGGGGCCGGGGGCTTTTTTGTTGATGAGATTTTTTATGATAGATTGAATTTCTAACGGTGAGAAGAAGTCTGTGGTGGGGGGGGTTTGCTCATTTAATATGTCGGCAACTGCGTTGTCGACCATTATTGAGTGAGAGGGGTTAGAGAGGTCTGCATTTGGCGAGAAGATATTAGCTAGAGAGTCAGCAAAGGTCTCTGCGCGGTCGCGAGCAGAGAAAACGGGGCCATTTGGTCCTTGAAGAGAGCTGGGTCGGGAGGGCGTATTTCTAAGGCTACGTGTTAGTTTCCATTTGAGTCCATCATTGTATTCGAGAGACTCGACGAAGTCTGACCATTTGTCATTGCGGAGTTGCTGTAGGAGGTGTTTGATTTTTTTGACTAATCTGTTGTAGTCGGTTTTGTAAGAGGGGACAGCTGTGTTTTGCCACAACTTTCTGGTTTTGTTTTTTTCCATAATCAGTATTTTGATATGTGGAGGAAGGGGAAGTTCGGGTTTATCGGCTGGTCTCTCTTTTGAAGAGGATGTGAGAGCGGATTTGATGGTGGTTGTGAAGTCATTTATAGCGGCGTCTATGGAGTTCGTGTCGGGGAAGGTTGTCGGTATTTTGATGCTGCTGTCGACGTTAATAGCGAAATCGCTCCACGAGGTGGTGTGTCGCGGAAGGGCTGAGGGCGAGAAGGGTGGTAAGCCATCCGTCAATTGAAGTAATACGCGTTGTATTATTGAATTATATTATAATTTCGTTGTATACTGTACAGCCTGGTAAGTTTATTGCTACGTATTTTTTCAATCAATTAGAAAGGTGTTTAACCCTTCCTTCCCTGTGATGTGTAACTAGTACACATTGCTTTTAAAAATGTTAATATCTCTATAAATATAATAAATACTGGGTTCAGATTTTAGGTATTCCTCCGTAATACATTTACGCATTGAATGAAAAAAATAATATAATAATAATTAGCACTTCAGAGATATTTTGTGAAAATCGGGAATAAATTCACCAATACAATCAAACGTGTGTCAGTGCATGATGTAGGATTTTTCTACCTGATTGAAACAACTCTTACCATTTCTCTAGCCGATTGAAACAACTCTTACGATTTCTCTACCTGATTGAAACAACTCTTACGATTTCTCTACCTGATTTAGAATACAATGAAACAACTCTTACGATTTATCTACCTGATTGAGAATACAATCAGGTAGATAAATCGTAAGAGTTGTTTAAGATGGATGGATGTAGGCGAGACAAAATATGTATGGTGCGAATGGAAAGACAGGTGCTCTGTTCCAATGCTTACCTATAAAAAACACGTATTTGTTTATATGTGTATTTTAAAACAAAAAAATTAAACAACATCTTACTCTTTTCACCTTCAAAACGTCCAAGCGGAGGCCGAAAAAAAAAAATTATTAGCACTTATCGGCCACATCAGAGATATTTTGTGAAAATCGGGAATAAATTCACCAATACAATCAAACGTGTGCCAGTGTGCGAGAACGACGAGTACAAACAAAACTCTTGTGTGGAGGGTAAAACCTTGAAACTGGTAGGGTTATATCGTTACAAAAAGTGGAATAAAGTGTTTGATAAAACAAATTACGATGTCTTTGAACCTCCACAATGTTAATGCCTTAACTATAAATAATATGATACACATTTAGCATTAGATGTAGTGTGGTGTATGTGTGCAGTGTTCTAATACAAATATATATTTTGATAAAACCTTGCAAAAAGGACCAAGTTTCTAATGTTGTATAACTTCAATATGGCTAAATAATTAATTTGGATATTTCGAATGGTCGCCATTGTTGCTGGACCTCCCCTTGGATCTTGAGCTGCTCTCTTACGTCGATCTTGTGATCCTCTGTTGTTGTTGTTGAATGGTATACAAATAAATGAAAAGTACTTCTTATTTGGTATGCTGATATATTTACTTGTATGTGTTGCATATTAATTGAGAACCACTTTTCTAATGCAACGAGAGCTCCCAGAATTAACAATTGGCCGCAGTTAGTTGGAGCTGCCATATATACAGTCTACTGCGGTTTGTGACATCAGAACGTGCCAGATTTTGAGTGCAGTGGTGTAACTCAGGATAAGTAAGGGTCAATTATTATATATTAAATACTTGTTGTTTATAGTTAAGGCATTAACGTTGTGGGGTTTAAAGACATTGTAATTTATTTTTATCAAACACTGTTTATTCCACTTTTTTGTAACGGTATAACCCTACCGGTTTTAAGGCTTTCACCTCATCTTCAGGGGAGCACAAACAAGACTAAATTCTACCACTATACACGTTTCGACGGTTGGGGACTGAGGGTGAGGGAGGTGTGGGACGATTTTGGCCAACAGCGAAGATATTTTTGGGATATAACTGCTTTGCTCAGGCTATCTTGGTGTTATCGCCCCTCAAACACAAAGGTGCTGCGTCGAGCAATTGTCGATTAAGAGTTCTTAGAAAATCGTTTACCAATTTAATTTATGGTGTAAGAGGTAAATGATTTATATAAGATATTTATATAAAGAAAATAAAACTGTAAGATAAAAAAAGACATGAATAATAAATATAATAATGCCATATGTGGGTATAAGAAAAGAGGGATGAAGGATATCTAATCAGATAGTGACTCTCATAAAATAAAAACAATATTTCTTTACCAATTTCATATCCCGTACCATTATTTATTTATTTGTAATTAATGGTCGGTTCGTCTATTCTTATTTCCAAGATATTAAGAAGCATTATAATAATAGAGAACTAAAACACAAACAAATACACGATGAATTCTGCTTTTTTTGGTAGTATTTTCTCAGATAGTGGAATTAATTTATTTTGATTTATTTATTTATTTATTTTACACATGACTAGAAATATACACAATTTGTGAAAAAACAACAGGTTATTTAATTTGGAGACACAATTTTAATGGACCTGGGTTTGTTGCCTTTCATTTGTCGTGTCACCAGTAAACTAGGGTTTTGCCTGTATCTCACTGAGCACATATAGCATGAAAAAATAAATCGATACTTCTTTCCGATTTTTGATCATATAAAATCCCGTTGCACATTCTCATCAACCTGACAAACAGTGACACTTAATTACACATCACGCGAAATCAAACTCCTCACACTTCATCACTCCAGACAGACCAAAAACATTCATCCCACAATATACCGCTCATAATCATAAAAAAATACAAATATTAAACAATGAAAAACATCACACTCAAGAGTTCACACAAACATTTTCCACAAGTCATTCCTCTAGCAAGCCCAAGTACTCAAACTCCTGTCGCAATAACAACCACGCTCCGATCCACTGCCTAAATTGCTTTCCTCCCTTTGCCTTTATTGAAGGATATAGAGGGATATTAATCGGCATGAAGTGATAGGAAACAAGGTCAAAAGGCCACTTATACATATATACTCGATTTCGATTTGTTACGATAATAGTCTCTAACAGTATTTTATCATCAAATTTGATATATAGAGTGAAACGTGAACGTTGAAAAATACTGATTGAAGCCGAATAAATGCTCTAGAAATGTGTCCTTTGAGATAAAAACCCATAACAGAATTCGGAATGAATGTGAACTAAATGCTGATAATATGCAGAAGAGTAATTTGATATGATTTGGACATGTGGAACGAATCATTGAAAAAATACTAACAAAACAAATATATAGTGCAAACGTAAATTGAATGCATAAGTGAGGAATACTAAGGAAAGTATGGTTATCTCTGCTTCTTTGCCTACCCTAAAAGGCAGATGGTATGATGGTGTTAGTATGTTAAATCCAGTATTACTTTTAATATTGATGGGCGCGGTGAGGAGTTGTTGGATATGATGTTGATGTGGTAGTCTAGATTATGATGTGATTGGAATTGTGTATGTGAGAATATGGAATTCAAGTGTGCGTGGGGTTGTGAATGTTTAAATTGAGTTTGTAAGTATTTATGAAAATATGTATGTATATTGTGATTAATAAATAAGATCACTTAGTCACTGGTCTTTCCTGGTGAAATGGTTTTCTGCATCCATAAAATGGTTGGTTAATGCATTATTACTTCTACTCTTGTGTTCGCTTTGCGTTAAAATAATGTAAAGTGGATAGCAAAAAAAAAAAATTTGCCTCCCTTGTTGTTAAAATCCTGAACTAACCATCAGCGGAATCTGATTTAAACATTAAAACATAAGGAAGAAATTATAAAGTGACACAAAACACGCTAACTTATTGTCTATTAAAATTGTTAATGTTGGATTGATGGCAATAATTTATTTATAAATAAATAATGTTTCATTGAGTACAATAATTAATAAATTAATAATGTTGTATTGAGGACAATAATTCATAAATAAATAATGTTGTATTAAGGACAATAATTAATAAATAAATAATGTCTCATTGAGGATAATAAAATCATTTTAATTAATAAATAAATAATGTTGTATTGAGGATAATAATTAATTAATTAATAATGTATTGAGGACAGTAATTAATAAATAAATAATGTTTTACTGTGGACAATAATTAATAATCAAATAATTTTGTATTGAGGACAGTAATTAATAAATAAATATTGTTTTATTAAGGACAATAATTTAAAAATAAATTATGTTTCATTGAGGACAGTAATTAATAAATAAATAATGTTTCATTGAGGACAATACTTAATAAATTAATAATGTATTGAAGATAACTATTCATAAATAAATAATGTTGTATTAAGGACAACTATTAATAAATAAATAATGTTGTATTGAGGACAGTAATTAATAAATAAATATAGTTTTATTGAGGACAATAATTAACAAATAAATAATGTTTCATTGAGGACAGTAATTAATAAATAAATAATGTTTCATTGAGGACAATAATTAACAAATAAATAATGTTTCATTGAGGACAGTAATTAATAAATAAAAAATGTTTCATTGAGGACAATAATTAAGAAATAAATAATGTTGTATTCAGGACAATAATTAATAAATAAAAAGTAAACACAATTAAATAATTGCAAGAATATTGCAAATATAGAAAATTCATATGTACACATACATAAAAATACACAAAAATAAAGACCAAAGATGGGATTTAAATATAAAGAAAAAACATTTAAATTCTAAATAAAACAATAAATTTAATATACAACAAAGGGTATCAGTAAACATAAATTAAAATGATTTACGGTACCCGGCAGTAAGCTATACGCATCGGGCTTAAGAAAGAGACTGTCGGCCATAATAGGCAAACGTCGGCTATGTAGAACGTCGTCTCTGTCGCACGATGCACTGACAACGCTTGAAAAAACGGAACACTTGTATGAATAACAGAGACGACGCTTACTTACCGCCGGATACTGTACATAAGACGACCTCCGTGGTCTCGGTGGTCAGACGCCTGCCTTCCAGCCCGGGGGTTGCATGTTCGATGGTCACCGTAACCTGGTTTTTTTATATAAGGGGTTCTAGTCTGGTTTTCATTTAAGGCTTGTTTAACATCTTTCTGGTTAGTTAAAAGAAACTCGACAAGTTGTACAGTATAGAACGAAATATGCAAAGTAGGTTTAAAACTACAATTTCATTAATTAATAACAAGTATACTATTTAATATATTATTGACACGGGTAATACCGCTTCTTACGTCTTAATTATTGTATTTTATAATACTTCCATTGTAAACAGTGTAATCTGGCAGCCTTTTCGCTATACGACAATACCTTCCAACCAATAAGAAATATTTTTAAAGACGCCTTAAGGCGGGAAGTATTTAAAAAAAAATCTCTGTTCGAACGGGTATCGAACTCAGAACACCCTAGTTCAAAGTCAGGGAGCTTACCAATTAGCCCATTTAAGCTCGTCGGAGTTAAAGTGATATCATTAATTTAAATTTTATGTGCATGGATTAGTCAAATAGATTGATTCTAATTTTTACTTTATAAATTTCTTATATTCATGGAAAACTGTCAAAAATAAATATTCCAGTCCAAACTATTTGACTACCATGCAATAAAACATTTTTATTGAGACAAAAAGGTTTGAAAATGAACTTTTCCGAGTTTCACTGATAAGTTTATTAAGGCGGAGGAATACAAGATTTAGATACTCGAAATGTCACTTCGGAAACAAATAAAGGGTCGTAACTATTCACTTTGCCCCCCGGGGGTTGTAAAATAGTTTTTTGTTACGACCCTGTCCAGTATCACGTGTCTCTTTAACTTGACAATACAAAGGTCAGATAAATTCCCGTACACGTATTATAACCATGTATTAATGTCAAATAATTTACGTGAATTGTCAAGTCAGAGGAAACACATTTATTTTATGAGATGACGAAATTCTTTTCTTATTGTAATTTGCTTTATCAAACACGGTTAATTCCACTTTTTGAAACGGTATAACCCTACCAGTTTTAAGTCTTTCACCTCATCAGGAGAGCGCAAACAAGACTGGTTATACCGTTACAAAAAGTAGAATAAACAGTGTTTGATAAAACAAATTATAATGCCTTTAAACCTTCACAATGTTAATGCTTTAACAATAAATAATATATTCTTTTCTTAGTTTTTTGACTTCGGAGTCAGGGATTTTGGGTTTGATTCCTGGTGGTTTTCAAAAAAAGGTTTCCAGTTTTTTTTTTAAAAACTGTTTGTCGAATTTTCCAGTATCCAGATTACAACGATTGGGTAATGACTATGCTGCAGACTCAAATAATTGTAGACGGTCTTAACGTCTATAAAAGTTTTCTCAGGGAGCGTTTTGGTTTATATGAACCATACATCTGGCACCATGGAGCGACTATCGTTGATTTTTTTCCTTCTTCTAGTTGACTTTTTCTTTCTGGAAATATATCGAAGTATTTCATTTGTATTGGAGTGGGTGAATTATAAGAATACACTTTTGTTTTTATTTACTCGAAAGAGATTTTTTTTGTTCGTAATGGCTTTGGATCTCCTTAGTCCTGGCCTGTCTTATGTTCGTATTAAATATATAATAGATAGTATGTATGTACGTACTGCATTCTGATATTTGTATTATAATTCACGTATATACTTTTTGTGACCAGTTGATTTTATATTAATGCACATGAAAAATTCTAATTTGAATATTACTATTTCGATTATTCACAATGGTCGATAAAATATTGTATATTAATAAATAAATACAAACTTGAAATATTTTACTGGTTAGTTTGAAAAATTCAACATTATAAGAAGCTATTATAAATGTTTGTGAAATGTTGCTATTATTGTTATCAATTATTTGGTTCCCCTAACTGAAGAGAAGTGTTTATATGATGTATGTTGACATAAAATATGAATTTCTACAATAGCTCATCGACCAGCTAGTCTGTGGTATCTGAGCAAAAAAAAATAAGGATTATGGCGGAACTCAAATGTGTTTTCTTAAAAAAAATGTTGGTGTCTTTGTAAACCATTGCTTTGTTATTCCCATATCTCTCTTAAACGGATAAATAAATAAAAAAAATTGTTTGCGGCATTTTATTCAACATATTATTACGAATGGCAATGATGGGTAGTGACATAAGGGTTTGAGGTGCTGGTTATGTAGTTTATATGATATTTTTACGACATTATTTTATGGTGAAAGCTGTTTGTTTAGAAATTATTACCACCATAAAAAATCCCTCGGGGTTTTGTGAACTTACCATTACTCATAATTTTTTGATCGTTGTTATTATTTTCTTTATTTTAATGGTTTATTTTCCTAACCTTTAGAATTTCTCTACTCATAATTGTGAAGATGTATGTCTTTCAACTCAAAGTTTGTGGGTTTGACTTTGTTTCCTATCGCTACACCCCGTTCGTATTTTTCGTAACTCTCTCATCATCTGAGAAAATACTAGCCCTAACATTTGGAGAAAAGGAGTGCACTTTGAAAATGCTTGTAAAATGCAAAGAAAAAAAAACGTGAGATCGTTTAACTGATATTGCAGGGCCAAAAATAGTGCAGAAGATGTGCGGGAAAAATATGCATCTGCAGATTTAAGAACTAATGGCAGTGGTTTTATTTGGGTATCAGGTTTTCGTACAGGGCTGTTACCTCAACGGTCAAGATAGCCATGGTGATCGTCGACTTCCGAAGATAACCAAAATTGTAAAGAATCAGAAGAATAGGAAGGTCGAGTCCCGAGTTTTTGCGCCCTTGAGGAGAGTTTAGTCCCTAAGCGACTCTTTATAAATTTTCCTTTTAATCTTATTAACGATTTAAATACATTCGACTTGCTTCTGATTACAAAATACTTAAATAAACTTTATAGATAACCACAACATATCATATGACGAAATACTCGTATTTACGTCATAATTTATAGATAACCACAACATATCATATTACGAAATACTCGTATTTACGTCACAATTTATAGATAACCACAACATATCATATTACGAAATACTCGTATTTACGTCACAATTTCATTTGAATTAATGCCTTTCAGTCTAATATAATCAACCCTTAGTGTATCTGCCATATACGCTTGAATCTACAAACTGTATGTGTAAAACAGGAATCGGAAACTTTTTGTGGTTATGAAACTCTGTGAACGTTATTAGACTTTCCCTTCCGGTGCTAAAAAAATCGCGTGTTCCGGTGCGGTGTATTCAATACACATCAAGGCACATGTAAAAATGAGTGATTTAAAATCGGAAAAATAAGAATAATATATTAATAGGCAACCGCTTAAATTAATTAAATTTGAAGTCAAAAAATATATTAATTGAAATTTAATTGCTAAAAACATGAAAAAACATCGGCCGACGTTTACAAAACGGGCGCAGAGACCACCTCGTATAGATGCCCGCGAGCTACTGAGATGGGACTCGGAACACTAACACTGTGTATGTACCTCGAAGGAAGAAACCACTTCGAACTGAGAATCTATTTCTTGCGTTCCCATATATCGAAGTAGTGAAAGTGAGACGGGAATAGCGTCGCTTCCTCAACCATAGTGGTTTTAAGAATGAATATAACTACGTCACACACTGGCACACGTTTGATTGTATTGGTGAATTTATTCCCGATTTTCACAAAATATCTCTGATGTGGCCGATAAGTTCTAATTATTATTAATATTATTTTTTCATTCAATGCGTAAATGTACGAGTATTACGGAAGAATACCTAAAATCTGAACCCAGTATTTATTACTAGTTACAACCCGTGAAATATTCACGGAAGTAAAACAAATTCTACATTTATGAAAATATATATTCATAAATATAGAATTTGTTTATATCTTTATTCGTATATCATTTATACATTGCCCCCTTTTACACCGGTTCAAAAATTGTTAACTAGGTATTTAAAATTCGTTCAGTATCACCGACCCGCCGAGATTCAAATTTCGAATTACTTTCGGAGAGAATCCAAGTATTCCCTGTCTCGCTCTCTTGTATTCAAAATTCAATTCTCGTATTCTTTTTTTGGCGACAACTGTCGTACGGGCTTTGGCCTATTTATATTATGATATTTATAGAGATATTAAAGTTTTTAGAAGAAATGTGTAGTAGTTACACATCACAGGGAAGGAAGGGTTAATTTAACGTAAGAAGTGGGTTGCAAAAGGATCTGAGATAGTCTGCATCGATTAGTTTTCTCGTTTTTATCGAGAATTTTCGTCAAAGGGGGAAGATCACATAAGATATATATAAACCTAGTAATGATGAATTATGTTATGTATTTTCTGCCTATGTTCAGTAGTTTTAAAGGGAATCGTTAGTCAAACGTATCCAAAATACACACTGGTATTAATTTCAAGTTATTTTTAAAAGCATTCAAAATAAAGTAAGAAAAAATTCCAATCTGAAGTTTTCATCGACTTTCTCTCAAGAAACACTTCTTTCTTCATTTAACTGACAACATCCACTTAATCCATGCAGACATTTCTGGTGTCTTCATTCCACCTTTTTTCATACATTGACAATCCACATATCTGACAGCACGCATCTCCACAGCATCAATGAAGATCCTATAATCTTTTTTATTACGAAACAGCATCTTAACTTATCTTTACAACATATAAATAAGAATCAATAATTATGAAAAATCGTTTCTGGCAATCAAGCAAGAAAGCAAACTTGGCCACGATGTAACCAAAAGCAACGACTTATACACGTATCAACAAAATAGCAAATCAAAAAGTTCTTATGGAAAATAATGGGTCTTTCAAATTGAGCGTTTTTTTTTAAATTATTATTTTTTAATTTTTAAATAAAACAAACAATTTGCTTTGATTTCAAAATACTTTTTGTTGGTCATTAAAGTATAATATATGAAATTTAAACACAAAAAACAATATTTGCCAAATGTCTATCTCTTGCAGCTCCACAGATGTCCACTCTTTTGTCAAAATCTCCAATGACATTTTGGCATAATTGCGGTTCTAACTCACCAATAACGCGAATAATTTCGTCCTTCAGCTCAGGAATTGATTGGGGGTCATTTTTATACACCTGGCTTTTCATGAAACCCCAGAGAAAATAGTCCAACGGTGTCAGATCACATGATCTTGGTGGCCAATTAACATTACTGTTTCCGGAGATTACAATACATAAAATAATTCTCAATTTGAACGCGTTGTTGTATTGTATACAACTCTATTTTTATAAAACTCATACATTATCGGGGTCGACAGAGACGACAGAGTATCAAATTTTCCTATCTCGACACACACATCTTTCGACTTTTCTACACCCAAACACATTCTCATACATCCCTTACGATTTTTCTGACTTTTGATTCTTTAAAAATATCATTCACTTGATACAACCATGCTTTCTATGGTATTCCTCTGTCACGCCTTTTACTCACATTTGCACTGTATATTTGTCATGTTAGTTCGTTCTACATGCTCATTCGTTCTACATGCTCAAACCATTCTACATTCGTTCTACATGCTCAAACCATCTCAGAGTGCTGTTATTCGTCTTAATCAACCTTAAGTTCACATTCATTCCGTATTATGTCATACATTGTCATCCCATGTATTCTTCCTGACTTTTCACGTAACCCCAGAGAAAATAGTCCAACGATGTCAGATCACATGATCTTGGTGGCATATTAATATCACCGTTTCCGGAGATAACATTACATAAAATAATTTTCAATTTGAACGCGTTGTTGTATTGTATACGACTCCATTTTTTTAAACCTCATACATTACACTTCTTAAATGTTACAAGACTCAGGCAAGTTCGCGACGCCATCTCTGTTTTATCGAAGAATTAAAAAAACCGCTCAATTTGAAAGATCCTTAATAAATAAAAATCGATAATTATGAAAAAATATTTCTCGCAATCAAGGAAGAAAGCAAGCTCGGCCACGATGTAACCAAAAGCAACGGCTTATACTCGTATCAACAAAATACCAAATCGAAAGGTTCATGCCTTTTTATGGAAAATAGGTAATTAAAGTTGACCCAAAGAAAATTGAAATTTCTCTAGTTTTGGTTTTTATGTCTTTCCTCAGGTTTTGGTAATAAAATGTCTCGTCCGGTTGATCGTTGTAGTCGTACGTAAACCATTGTTAGCCAATCCCTGATCTTGACAAAGATTGTAGGAATTGGGTGAAATTTAACCCAATTCATGTAAGTTTTGGACGTTTGTGGTGAACTTTACGTTAATTTGTGGGTTAAATTACTGAGCACTTGAAAACAATTTATCAAACCTTCATATAACAATTTATTTTAAGATTTAAGGTTTACAAGTTTAAAAATACTCTCAAGAAGTTAATTTAATGTCAATCAGATTAAAAATGATTGGTAAAGAAGATTTTAGTCATTTTAACAGTTCAATCCACTGCCTTTGTACCGCGGAAACTTTTTGCAAGTGTTTTATTTCAAATTAATATGTCTTGGAAGTTCACTTATGTTGTACTGTATTTATACAGTACTAGAAAGCTGTAAAAGAAGTCTTAAATGAAAACGCAACAAAAATCCGTAGTCAAAACTAAGTGGCAACAAAATGAAAATGAAGAAAAAAATCAACTTTGAATAAGCCGCGCGCTTGTTCTTCCATAGTGGACGGATTCATTAGCTCACTTTATGGTCGTAAACCGAAATAAACCCATGCGCTTGATTATGATCGAGACTCCGGTATCCGATGCACATCCACTACAGTGAAGTTGATTATAGACAAGCCCTGAAGATGAAAACTGCAACGTTTTCGAAATGTTGGCATCTTAAGTAAGGCCACGCAGCATAAAATTCGAAAATGCCCTTTAGAAAAAACAGGAATCCCGTTTTCAAAAATATCTGAATTCGAAGAGGAATTGAACCCACAATTTCCGGGGTGGAAAACAAGAGGTTTATTAACTAGTTCTTATGAACTAGGCGAAAGCTATCAAGTGAATTTCTTTAGAGTTAGTATCCTCGTATCTTATTTACAATCTCTTCACGTCTTCTTCCCAGTGTCATGTCAGGTCCCCCCCAACGTTGAATATCACCTGAGAGTAGACAACTTTGTCCCCGGCAATCCGAAATAGATCTCAAACCCCCTTTTGCTAGTCCAATTACGCATATTGCGAAGCCAGGAGATTTGCCTCCAGCCAACACCTCTTCGACCCTCTATTTTGCCTAGGATGATCAGGTGCTGTAATTTGTACTTTGCTCGTCCAAGTACAATACAAGTAGGACACCTTTCGGATTTTAATATTAGTCAACAACTCTCTATCAGTTTTGGTTCTTTGAAGAACCCTTGTGTTGCTGACATATCCGTCCAGGGTATCCGTAGCATTCTCCGGTGCATCCACATTTCGAATGCTTCCAGTCGGTTTTTAGGAACGTTTGTTCCTTAAAGGAGAGATGATGAGGATGATTGTTGATAAATAAAAACTTGTCGAAATCGCAATATGCAAAGAGGAATTTTATTGACAAACGTCGGTATTTATAATGTTTTGGACGTGTGCGGGAATGCTCACGAGATATATCGCTGTCTCATCTTTACGCTTACAATATGTTTATTGTCGATGCGTAGGTAATCCTTTGTTTTAAGAGACAGCGCGGAAGATGTGTTGCTCTCTCCTTTCCTCATGGAATGCGGTCTCCGCTAGTGAGTTGAATGACCGACCGCGTGGACTTTGGCATTGTTTGTCTCGCATTGTTAAGGTGGCCAAAGGTCGTCTCGTGGGTTCAGTGACCGCGCATACAGTCGCCACAGGTTCATACTACTAAATCTCTTCCCACTCCATCTATAATACTTGTCAGAAATCTACCATTACTAAATAAATTATATGAATTTGATTTATTATGTATTGCTGTTGAAATCTTTTTCCTCTACCTTTTTGCAGTTTTTGTGACAACCCAGATCAACCCGAACATTACAATTTTTGTTATACTGCAAAGAAAATTAAATTTTAGTTCTTAAAAAAGAGCATTGCGCTGTCTTGCATCAAATTATTGTCGGCCCGATGGCGTTTAGGGGTTACTTTGTCTCATTTTCTTAATAATGCAAAAATCTAGGTAGACTTTAAAACTGTTTATAAACAAGTTTTAAGCTTAGCAATAAATGGACAACTCTTGCTAGGCTAAAAAACTTGGTTGGATAATCACGAAACCTTGTGCCAGCTTTCTTTCACTGTTGAAAAAATCAATAAAATCTGATTAAACTTAATAAGGCTCGATTCGTTTATAATGTGAATGTAGGGGGAGGCCAATAAAAAGATTCTATAAGCATTAAAAACTCATTTATGGATAAAGCCCTTAATGTTTGAAATATTTAGTGGTGGAATAACTGCGCCTTGTGGGACGTTTTTTATTACTAAATAGCACTAGAAAAAAATATTTTGTTACAGTAATATAGTATTATTTTATATATTACAATCTGGCGTGCTTATTGTCATGTGGCAATCTTTCTCTTTTAATGTATTCAAATAACCAGTTCGGATAGGTTGAAGGGTTGTGATGGCCTTAGCCTGTCTTAAAATACGATAGATGTACAGTGATAATAATAAATTATTATTGAAAGAAAACTTGGAGATGGCGGCATCTATTCTGATGACTGAGAAAATAAAAATTAAATGGTAAATTATATAGCGCCTTTTGCAGAGCAGACTCTCCTCTCCTCAGCTCTAGCTCAGAATTCTATGCTTTTTTTTTGACAGAGTAAAAATATTAAAAAAAAAAACAATTTGAGTGTAATGATAGAATGTTGGTAGCTGCAGTCATGAAATAAGGTTCTTACCCGCATCTACATATGTTTAGATAAACTTAGATTACTAAGGAAAAACGAACTATTAAAAAACCTTTGTAGATCTTTCGATATGTGATGGCAATACATTTAGATTTAGGTGTAGTGTATGTGTGTTGTGTTCATATTTAATCATAAATCTTGATAAGAGTTCCCAAAAAAGGTTGCCTTCAAGTGCTTCCTAAAGCTATACACGCCATCCATATCTCTAAAACTTGGAAGCATAAAAAATGTTTGCTGAAATAACATAATGGATTTTTGTAATTTGTTTTTATCAAACATTGTTTATTCCACTTTTTATAACGGTATAACCGTAGCGGTTTCAAGGCTTTTACCGTTATAAAAAGTGGAATAAACTTTTTATAACAGGCATTAACGTTGTGGAGGTTTAAAGACATTGTCATTTAATTTATCAAACACTGTGTATTACACTTTTTTGTAACGGTATAACCCTACCGGTTTTAAGGCTTTCCCCTCATCATCAGGGGAGCACAAAATAGTCTTGTTTATGCTCCCCTGGTGATGAGGGGAAAGCCTTGAAACCGGTAGGGTTATACCGTTATAAAAAGTGGAATAAACAGTGTTTGATAAAAACAAATTACAATGTCTTTAAACATCCACAATGTTTATGCCTTAACTATAAATAATATATAATGTATTCTGTTTTTTTATGAACAATTAATTAAAAAATCTGTTTTTACCCCTACTTAACATTTATAAAAAAATTAAAATATCGATCCAGTTGAAACATACGAGTATATATGGTTTTTAAATATTATTTTCAGAGGCCATAGTGATGCAGAGGGCCATGGAGAGAAGAATGTTAAATATCTCTCTGAGGGATAGCTCTTGCGATAGTGGTGCCATCGGGCGGTGAGGCTAAGTACTTATCGGACCGCCCTCGTACTTAACAAAACAAACATAAACAAAGAATAAAAATCATAAATTCATTAAATATTACGCAACAATCCATCCCTTTGAAACCATGGTTTAATATAATAAGAATTAATAAGATGAAAGTATTTGTCTTGTGTAGATTACGAACGGTCCACTGCATGGTGGATAGTCACCTTTACAGAATGGGTATTGTGGAGAATCCCGTTTGCGAGTGTGGTCTAAACGATGAAACTAAAGAACGTGTATTTTTCGATTGTCCTTTGATTTACTTAAAAAGCCATATTTTTAGCGCGTTCAATGATTGTTGCGTTTCTTCTTTCTTCGAGGAACTTTTGCATTTATTGAACGATTGTTACATTCTTAAAGCTTATTCGGTTGAAACTTTGAATTATCTAGAATTGTCATTTAAAAAAAATTGAAACTTTGAATTATCTAGAATTGTCATTTAAAAAAAATTTAAACTTTGAATTATCTAGAATTGTCATTTAAAAAAAATTGAAACTTTGAATTATCTAGAATTGTCATTTAAAAAAAATTGAAACTTTGAATTATCTAGAATTGTCATTTAAAAAAAAATGAAACTTTGAATTATCTAGAATTGTCATTTAAAAAAAATTGAAACTTTGAATTATCTAGAATTGTCATTTAAAAAAAATTGAAACTTTGAATTATCTAGAATTGTCATTTAAAAAAAATTGAAACTTTGAATTATCTAGAATTGTCATTTAAAAAAAATTGAAACTTTGAATTATCTAGAATTGTCATTTAAAAAAAAATGATTTTATTATAATATATTGACTCGTATAATTGCATAATGTATTTAATTTGGTGGCACACATCAAACTAGTTTGGGTGGAATACCTATTTGGTAGCACACATCAACCTAGTTTGGGTGGAATACCTATTTGGTAGCACACATCAAACTAGTTTGGTTGGAATACCTATTTGGTAGCACACATCAAACTAGTTTGGGTGGAATACCTATTTGGTAGCACACATCAACCTAGTTTGGGTGGAATACCTATTTGGTAGCACACATCAAACTAGTTTGGGTGGAATACCTATTTGGTGGCACACATCAAACTAGTTTGGATGGAATACCTATTTGGTGGCACATATCAAACTAGTTTGGGTGGAATACCTATTTGGTGGCACACATCAAACTAGTTTGGGTGGAATACCTATTTGGTGGCACACATCAATCTAGTTTGGGTGAAATACCTATTTGGTAGCACACATCAAACAATTTTGGGTGGAATACCTTTTTGGTGGCACACATCAACCTAGTTTGGGTGGAATACCTATTTGGTGGCACACATCAATCTAGTTTGGGTGGAATACCTATTTGGTGGCACATATCAAACTAGTTTGGGTGGAATACCTATTTGGTGGCACACATCAACCTAGTTTGGGTGGAATACCTATTTGGTAGCACACATCAAACTAGTTTGGGTGGAATACCTATTTGGTGGCACACATCAAACAAGTTTGGATGGAATACCTATTTGGTGGCACATATCAAACTAGTTTGGGTGGAATAACTATTTGGTGGCATACATCAACCTAGTTTGGGTGAAATACTTATTTGGTGGCACACATCAAACTAGTTTGGGTGGAATACCTATTTGGTAGCACACATCAAACTAGTTTGGGTGGAATACCTATTTGGTGGCACACATCAAACTAGTTTGGATGGAATACCTATTTGGTGGCACACATCAACCTAGTTTGGGTGGAATACCTATTTGGTAGCACACATCAAACTAGTTTGGTTGGAATACCTATTTGGTAGCACACATCAAACTAGTTTGGGTGGAATACCTATTTGGTGGCACACATCAACCTAGTTTGGGTGGAATAACTATTTGGTGGCATACATCAACCTAGTTTGGGTGAAATACTTATTTGGTGGCACACATCAAACTAGTTTGGGTGTAATACCTATTTGGTAGCACACATCAAACTAGTTTGGGTGTAATACCTATTTGGTAGCACACATCAAACTAGTTTGGGTGGAATACCTATTTGGTGGCACACATCAACCTAGTTTGGGTGGAATAACTATTTGGTGGCATACATCAACCTAGTTTGGGTGAAATACCTATTTGAAAAAAATAATACAACTTATTCTTCCCAGACTTGGAAACAACAGCAATGCCACATCAATTTCTTGCCCGATGGAGTTCCTTGTTTCATCGTCTCGCCTGAATTTGGTCCTCAAACTAATTTTCATCCCTCATCTCCCTGCCTGGCCGAAATACTTTGTGCCACAGATTTTCATTTCACATCTCTCTGCCTCGTCGAAATAATTGGTACCACAGATTTTCATCTCACATCTCCCTGCTTCGTCGAAATAATTGGTACCACAGATTTTCATCTCACATCTCCCTGCCTCGTCGAAATAATTGGTACCACAGATTTTCATCTCACATCTCCCTGCTTCGTCGAAATAATTGGTACCACAGATTTTCATCTCACATCTCCCTGCCTCGTCGAAATAATTGGTATCACAGATTTTCATCTCACATCTCCGTGCCTCGTCGGAATAATTGATACAACAGATTTTCATCTCACACCTACCTGCCTTGTCGAAAAACTTGGCCATAGATTTTTATCTCACACCTACCTGCCTTGTCGAAATACTTGGTACAACAGATTTTCATCTCACACCTACCTGCCTCGTCGAAAAACTTGGCGCCACAAATTTTCATCTCATATCTCCCTGCCTCGTCGAAATAATTGGTACCATAGATTTTCATCTCACATCTCCCTGCCTCGTCGAAATAATTGGTACCACAGATTTTCATCTCACATCTCCGTGCCTCGTCGAAATAATTGATACAACAGATTTTCATCTCACACCTACCTGCCTTGTCGAAAAACTTGGTGCCATAGATTTTTATCTCACACCTACCTGCCTTGTCGAAATACTTGGTACAACAGATTTTCATCTCACACCTACCTGCCTTGTCGAAAAACTTGGTGCCATAGATTTTTATCTCACACCTACCTGCCTTGTCGAAATACTTGGTACAACAGATTTTCATCTCACACCTACCTGCCTCGTCGAAAAACTTGGTGCCACAAATTTTCATCTCATATCTCCCTGCCTCGTCGAAATAATTGGTACCACAGATTTTCATCTCACATCTCCCTGCCTCGTCGAAATAATTGGTACAACAGATTTTCATCTCACATCTCCGTGCCTCGTCGAAATAATTGATACAACAGATTTTCATCTCACACCTACCTGCCTTGTCGAAAAACTTGGTGCCATAGATTTTTATCTCACACCTACCTGCCTTGTCGAAATACTTGGTACAACAGATTTTCATCTCACACCTACCTGCCTCGTCGAAAAACTTGGTGCCACAAATTTTCATCTCATATCTCCCTGCCTCGTCGAAATAATTGGTACCACAGATTTTCATCTCACATCTCCCTGCCTCGTCGAAATAATTGGTACAACAGATTTTCATCTCACATCTCCGTGCCTCGTCGAATTAATTGATACAACAGATTTTCATCTCACACCTACCTGCCTTGTCGAAAAACTTGGTGCCATAGATTTTTATCTCACACCTACCTGCCTTGTCGAAATACTTGGTACAACAGATTTTCATCTCACACCTACCTGCCTCGTCGAAAAACTTGGTGCCACAAATTTTCATCTCATATCTCCCTGCCTCGTCGAAATAATTGGTACCACAGATTTTCATCTCACATCTACCTGCCTCGTCGAAAAACTTGGTGTCACAGATTTTCATCTCACATCTCACTTTCTCGTCGAAATAATTGGTACCATAGATTTTCATCTCACACCTACCTGCCTTGTCGAAAAACTTGGCCCATAGATTTTCATCTCACACCTACCTCCCTTGTCGAAAAACTTGGTGCCATAGATTTTCATCTCACACCGACCTGCCTTGTCGAAAAACTTGGTGTCATAGATTTTCATCACATACCTACCTGTTTTGTCGAAAAACTTGGTGCCATGGATTTTCATCTCACACCTATCTGCCTTGTCGAAAAACTTGGTGCCATAGATTTTCATCTCACACCTACCTGCCTTGTCGAAAAACTTGGTGCCATGGATTTTCGTCATTGTCCTAGCTATCCATAATTCAAAATCAACATTACCACACTTTAAATTGAGTTGAAATAAGACAGTTAGGTGATCCCATTACCTAACTCACAAGTATGGAGCGTTTGAGGTTCAAGTGTGAATATATGGAAATACATTTTCTAGTTTATATTTAGTATTTAAGTCAAAAATGAAGTCGGGCCTATTTATGACGAAACTTACTTATGTCGAAATAAAAATGCTTTAAATAGCTTCCACCTTCCTATCCTCCTACTCAAATTATATAAATGTTCGTTATATTTTAGTTTTTTAACAAAAATGTCTGCTTCCAAATTAGACCGCCCTTGAGAAGAATCTGCTCTTTTAACAGCGCTCTTATTCTTCTTCCCAGTGTCATGTTAGGTCCCCCCAACGTTGAATATCACCTGAGAGTAGACATCTTTGTCCCCGGCAGCCCGAAAAAGATTCCCGACGCTCCTTACCATATACAGTCCAATCACGTATATTGCGGAGCCAGGAGATTTGCTTCAGCCAACACCTCTTCGACCCTATATTTTGCCTTGGATGATCAGGTGCAGTAATTTGTACTTTGCTCCTCCAAGTACTTGACCCAAATGGGACACCTTTCGGATTTCAATATTAGTCAGCAACTCTCTATCAACTTTGACCCTTTGAAGAACCCTTTTGTTGCTGACCATATCCGTCCATGGTATCCGTAGCGTTCTCCGGTGGATCCACATTTCGAATGCTTCTTGTCGGTTCATACTCTCGACTTTGAGGGTCCATGATTCTACTCCATGCAATAACACTAACCAAACGTAATATTTGACTAACCGTTGTCGAAGTTTCACGTTTAAGTTATCATCGCAGAATACGCTTCTCATTTTATTAAAAGTCGCACGAGACGATTCAAATCTGCACTTGTCTTCGGTTACTGGGTCGAGGTCTTCCCCTAGACAGCGCTCTATAAATTGTGATTTTATTATTATTATAGTAAAGATGGTAAAAAAGATATAATTTGAACAAAAAAAGGATTGTTTTTTATAATTTTTTTTATTTGAATATAATATTTTTTTTATGATTAATCAAATCATTTTATATTCTTTTCAGGTTCATTGTGCTCAGCCCGATGAATTGGGGGAAAAAATCCACTACCCTTGTTGAAAAACCGTTCACTTAGTTCTCCAAACGAATTGTAAATGAACGAACACTGGCTGGCACACACAGAGGTTCCTGACCATGGAATTAATCAATTAGTTTGAAAATCCCCAAAATATACACCGTAAAATCCTTTGTTTCTGAAATAAACTGAAATCGAACGAATATTTTTAAAGGACGTAAATTACTGCTGAAAAAGCAATAAAATAAAAAAATAAAACTTTTAAAATAATTGGTATTAACTCGCAGTTAAATTTTATTGTTAAATTATTTTGTTTAATGAATAAAATTTTAATATTGTTTTAATTAGTTATCTAAAACCTTTATCAAAAAAAAAAAATTAAAAATAAATTGAAATGTGTTGAAGTTTAGTGTTATTTTTGTGAATTCTAGTGTTTTTAAGATTTGAATTATTTTCTTAATAAAAATTTAGTGTGTTAAAAGTTTTTCAAGTAAAAAGTTAAAACAAAGTGTTTTTTATTGAATAAATAAAGGTTATTTTCAAAATTGTATGCTTTTATATTCTATAAAGAGAAAAAAATATAAATTTTCAGATATAAAAGGAACCGCAAAGATTCATAGCTTAATCTTTTAAAAAAAAAGTCATTGTATTTTGTTTGATCTTGGCTTTGTCTCAATTCTTCACAAATATAGATTATTTTTTATTCTAACTCTCCTTGCTTTTATTTGAAATTGTGTTTTGTGAGTAAATTAAAACGGTTTTTTAAAAGTTCATTGCTATAAAAATATGATAAAAACGTTTGCCAAATCGAAAAATAATTGAAGTATTTATTTTGTTTTATTAACTTTTGTGTCATATTAAACTGACAATAAAATGGCTGTGAGTTGATTGCGAAATGGAAAATCAAGGTTCGCCAACCTGTAAAAAGTGGATATAAAAAAATGGATGAACAAACTCCAAAAAAACCCGTGACGGCGGCCCTGACAATTGACAGGGCCGCATTCCTTTTGCTGAGAGTAAAAAAGGCATTCAAGAAGAAAAAACAGCAGAGAAAAGAAAAAAAGTAAGTAAATTTTTGATTCTAGTAAATAAAAAAAAATTTTTTTTTACTTTTTATTTAAAAAAAAAAATCGACGTGACCTTTGATATCGGTTCACTGTTTTATTGAGATAGTCGAATAAACGTACAATTTCCCTGATGACAGAGTGCCTGGATTTTCTATCGTAACACACGTCTTTCGCCTCCTTTACAATATATAGTATACTATCAGTCCAATGCGAAAGGTGACTAACGGGAAATGAAATGTTAGGTTGTCCGGACGAAAATGTCTTTTAAAAAAATATTTTCTTATAACTTCAATACATTATATATTCTCCTTTGGTAGACACAACCTTCTTCTATCTATTTAATACGTTTTAAATACCGTCAGAATAAAATGTAGATGCCAAATATTCCTCGATGCCTTTTTTTTTTTTTTTGCGATTTTTTTCCAGCAAGATAGTGCTGCATAGATCTAAATAAATGATAATTTGAAGGATCCACATCGGGACTGTATGGTGAGTGAAGAATAGTTTTCGATCCAAGCTCGTTCATTTTATTTTCAGTCAATTTTTTTTCAGTCATATTTTTTTCAGTAATTTTTTTTCAGTCAATTTTTTTTCAGTCATATTTTTGCAGCCATAAAATTGAATGTCGATTGAAAAAAAACCAAGTATTTTTAGCCTTATTGCTTTATTAAAATTTTAGAGTTGTGCATAGTATACTTCACTCGTAATTGTTTTACCGTAAGGAAGGATTTCGTGATATTTTATGCCTTTTGCATCCCATCATACACTCCAAAGATCTTTTTTAACAGTAAGACTAGGTCAAAGGGTTGGTTTTGCCACCTGCCCCATTGAAAATTATTGACGTTAACTTCGTTGGTTCGAATAGAGCACCCATTTTTCGTCTCCGGTCACTAAATGGTGTAAAAACGGATTGTTGGTCTCTTTTTCGATTACATCTTCACATATGCGCTTGCGTACCGCTTTGATCTCATCCGTTAGATCGTGCTGTATCCATACGCTCTGCTTCACAATCTTGCCAATTTTTTTCAGATATTCTTGAACACTAGATTTTGAGTATCCAAGCTTGTCAGCTAATTGTCGTCTAGTCAGTGTTGGATTTGATTCGATTTCTGTGTGCAATACGTCATCATCCACTTTCACTACTTTTTCAGTTTGAGGATTGTTTTTAGATTAAAATCACAACTTTTATATTGTTAAAACCACCTTTGGCATTGCCAAATAGTTTAACATTCTCCAAACGGTCGTAAATGTTTTTAGTTGCAGTTGTTGCATTATTTTTTCGACAGTATTTGTACAACATTCAATTTTGTATAAATTGTTTGTTAGGTATATAACTCTCCATTTTAACTTTCGTTCGAAAAAAATTTTTTTTCACTAAAATAACGTTCTCCGGATATCAACTGATGAATAGAACACAAAACACGTACTGTATCAAAGACTGGAATAAAACTGATTGTCAAAAATGACCATGCAAAATACGCCATTTCCGTCCGGACAACCTAATATAAGACATTGTTTATTTTTAGTTAACATTACCTTTAGTTAAAATTACACTCCATGTGAGTCAATATAATACTGGAAGCGGCTGTCAAATTTTCTGAAGCACTTCTGAAACTCATTCTTAGGAATTACCTCCAAAATCATGGTCGAAGCCTTCTGGATGTCTAAAATCGTGTCGAAACACTTTTCTTTCATCGCCAGTTTAAGTTTCGAGAGTAGTTAAAACTGGCATGGCGCCAAATCAGGCGAATATGGGGGGGGATTAATACTTTTTTGGCCAAGAAATCGCGTACAATCTTGCTTTTGTGCGCCAGTGCACTATCTAGAAACAATGACCATGCCCCTTGTTCCCGGTAGTCGCATCGAACTCGAAGAATCCTGGCATATAAATGATTCAAAACACCCAAGTATACATTGGCGTTTACCATTTGACCTTCTAGGGGGATTTTTTTATGGATATTTCTTTGGAAACAAAGAAAACTATGAGCAGAGTCTTGATTTATTTCTTCTGCATGTGCACTTTTTTCGGTTTCGTAGATTGCGAACCTTTCCATTGCGAGCTTTGTAAATAGCTTATCCTAAAAGCAGCATGTTTCCTCACCTGTTACAATGCTTGATATGAAGTCTGGATCCACATCAGTTGCTCTTTTCTTGTTTCTGCAGTGCTCTACTCTGCAAACTTTTTGATCGACAGTCAGTGTGTGCGGTACGGTTTGCCCAAATTTTTCATCTACCGTCCACCTCATCTCTTAAAATGAGATGGACAGTAGATTTAGGAATTCCAGTGAGCTCTTCCAGTGAGTGAGACGCACAACGATCATTTCGAAGATTTTCAACTACTTTTTGAACATTTTCTTCAATTCAAACTGTCAATGATTGCCCAGGCCATGGATCATCTTCAATGCTCTCTCTACCAACACGAAATCTTGCATACCTCTTAAAAACGTTCTTACGACTCATTGTTTTACTGCCATAAATAGTTTGAATCATGTCAAAAAATTTGGTGACACTTTTACCCAATTTAAAACAAAATTTAATGCCGTCAGTTTTCTACACTGTCCCTTTTCCGACCGAGACTCAGAAGGTACCGTCAATTGTTACATTATTATGAATGAACCAGCAATGTTAGCGCTTTGAAACTTTTATGGAAGATCGAAGTCGAAATGGTGTCGAAATGTGTCGCTAGGTAGCTCATTTATTAATCTACAGATGGCGTTGGTGGTTACGTGAAAATAAAATTAGTAACAGTTCCCTTAGGACGGACCGTGTATCTTCTCAAACAACTACAATTTTAGTGAATTTTTAAATTTTCTTCTTCCAAAATATCGTTCACTTGATACAACCATACTTTTTTTGGACTTCCACCACCACGCCTTCCATTCATGTTTGAAATGTGAATTTACTTTCTTAGATTTTTTACAAAAAATCATTTTATATGCATAAATTATCTAAGAGAGCGGTTCGTCATCTCCCTTCAGTTCACATTCATCCCGAATAATTTTATACCGTATTGTTATACATTGTCCTCCCACGTGTTCTCAGCACACGCATTTCTACAGTATTTATTCGACTCCTTTTAGTCTTGCTTTACGTCCATATTTCACTCCCAAACGATACTTTATGTTAATCTTTTATATAATTTGTTTAATGTCTTTAAACGGAAAATGAAACAAAACATACTGTGGCCGTGAAGTGAAAATTAAACAAAACATAGAAGCTATAACATAACCGTATTCTAATTTCGAAACACTTGCCATAAAAGTAAAACAAGATGATTATGGAAAGAAATACAACATTAGTTCGTTTATTTTTTTAAATAAGTATTCACTTTCTACACAATAAATATGTACGTTTATTATTATTCACATTTTCATTACACGCACCTAGAAAAATGCGATATTATTTAGTGAAATATCATTAATTTGATCAGCTTTAAAGTAATAAATATTTGAAAAAAAAAAACGTGATTCTTGACGTATTAAATGCGTAAAGTTAGAAGCATTCGGGGTGACTGTTTATTGAATTTTTTATGAATTTTAAATTTAAACCGTTTTAAAATGGATAGAAAATCCAGATTGAAGGAAAGCGTGTTGCATCAAAGCGAAGAAAACATAAATACGACAGGTATGGTTACATACAATAACCGTTGAAAAAAGACAATCTCTTAATTAAGATTGCAGGTTTAGGGAATCGGTCGTTAAGTAACGTAGGTATTTATATCTTTTTGGAATGTGCGCGAGAGTGCGCTTGCGATATGCTTAGGTCTCGCTTCTGTGAATGCAGAGAGCGGTTATTGTCGTATGTGGGTATTCATCAAAATACGGAACTGGTAAGATATCCGTGGTGCGTTCTCTTTCTCTCGGGAGCTCGGCCGGCGTCAATGGCCGGCATGTGACCTTCGGACTGTTTACTATAATTTATCGAGGAATCCGAAGGTCGTTTCATCGGTCATTGATTGAGTATGCGACAATATTCGGAGACGACCGCCACACAGGTCACGGATCCTAAACGAATATTGACAAAATCAAAATTGATGATTTGCAACATCACCAGAACACACGGTACACTAACAATTAACAAGTATTTATTAACTGTTTTTGCACAACCTTAAAGAGGCTTTCCAGCTGGTAAATAAATATAAGTCATATCTATTATTTTTTAACTAAGTCTCCACTTACCAAAGGGGTATAAAAAAAACTTATTCATTATTTCAACTTACTAATTATTTAATCCTATAATACCATTGAATGCGAACAAAAACATACGAGTGAAAGGCCTCAGTTTCAATAGAAGACAGAGAACAAAGCAATTACTATTAACTTCAAAAGCCGAAGTTTAGCGATTTATCCCGAGATTTCCTTTTGTATGCTCAGCCGAATTTCCCCCCTATTTGTGACTGGAGATAAATTGAATTCGTTCCTGTTCCGTGCTTGGACTGCTCCATACGAGCCTCGTCGACAGATTTATTTTGGTACAACAAAATAGGTGATTCCTGCACGCTGATAATATCTGGATTGAAATAAATTATACGTGGATGAAAAGATTCGAGAGTCGCAATGTTTGTTTTCGTATAACTTGTTTTCGAATGTAATCTTAATAAATTTTAGATATTGTGTTTTTAAGTAAGAGAAAGAGAAACTGATCAAGATCTGAAGATACCATATATGAGGGATATTAAGATTGTGGTCTGGTGTGAAGGATTGAGCAAGAGAATAATTGGATGTGGGAGCTTAATATACAAGCGGATATGGAAATGTATGAAAGGATAAGAAAAGATGGATAAATTTGTTTAAGAGAAAGGTTAGAAAAAAGAAAAAAAGCTGAAGTGTGGTAATTTTTGGTACCTTTTTAAGTGTAAGAAGATGTGTCAATCATATTTTCTCATTAACCCTTCCTTCCCTGTGATGTGTAACTAGTACACATTGCTTCGAAAAACTTTAATATCTCTATAAATATATCATAATAAATACTGGGTTCAGATTTTAGGTATTCCTCTGTAATACATTTACGCATTGAATGAAAAAAAAAAATTAATAATTAGCACTTATCGGCCACATCAGATATATTTTGTGAAAATCGGGAATAAATTCAACAATACAATCAAACGTGTGCCAGTGTGTGATGTAGGTATATTCATTCTAAAAACCCCGTTATGGGTGAGGAAGCGACGCTATTTACGTCTCATTCTCACTCTACTTCGGTATATGGGAACGCAAGATATATAATCTCAATTCGCTCGCTTCAGTAACTCGTGGGCTTTCGTTTGATGTGGTCGTTTTGCCCGTTGTCTGAACGTCGGCCGATGTTTTTTTTCATGTTTTCAGTAATTAAATTTTAATTTTTATCCCTTTTGACTTAAAATTTAATTCATTTAAGTGATTGGCTATGAATATTCTTATTTTTCCGATTTAAAATCGCTCATTTTTACATGTGTATTGATGTGTATTGAATACACAGCACCGGAACGCGCGGATTTTTTAGCACAGGAAGGGAAAGTTCAAACGCAAAAGAAAAAAATACGACAGTTTGCTTTTGTCGACTTTTTAGGATTCCAATTCGTAGGCCAGGAGGCGACTTTCCCCTCCGGCATGTCGTACGTCGTCAAGCTTTTTTTAATGTATTCTCAAGACCCAGGGTCTTTAGGAATTCGGGAGCTCTAGGCTAAAGTCTCTAGTCCTATGATAAATTCGGACACCGAATATATTAGACTGACTGAGTTAGCTTAGAGCGGTACTATGATTTTTTAAAACCATACGCGAAAGAAGATGGGGTTTATTAAAAAGGTTGTTGGAAAGTTTTTGGGAGAAACGTTCAACTATTTAACAAAATACAGTGTTAAAAATCTCATAACGAAATTTATGGGACCATAAAAATATTTCGTTATACTGAAATTTTGTTCTACTGAAATTTCGTTGTACTGAAATTTCTTTATACTGAAATATGACTATACTGAAACTGAAAAAAATGTGCAAACACACTGAATTTACGGATTTTCAAAATTGTTTTGATTGTATTGAGTTTTTCTAGGCAGCATTCATAATTTATATCCACATAATTGTTGAAGTTTTTTTAAGACATCAGTGTTACTGAATAGACAAACCCGAAACTTTTTCAATTAATTCATAGCTTCCGAAAACAAATCCTTCGAATCAGGTGGCATAACTCCATTTTTACTAACATCATCTATTAAACATTTCACTGCATGTATAATTTCCAGATCCAAAGGTTGCACAGTACTGTTTTTTTTAACCTGGCGAGTTTATTACCATGTGGTAATCCCTTCTAACCAACCAGAAAAATGTTTCGATAGGCCCTAAGTGTTAACCAGACTGGAATCCTATTTTAAATAAATTTAAATTTAAGTAAAAATGCTGTAAAACTTGAAGGTAAAAATACTGAACTCGGAGGTAAAAATGCTGTTCATCTTGGAGATAAAAATGCTGTTTAATTTGGAGGTAAAAATTCAATTTGAACGTGTTCTAGATGACATTGTAAATTATTTACTGAACAATTATGAATTAAAATAAGATATTGTAATTTGTTTTATATAATAAATTAAAATATGTTTTTCGTCTTCTTATTTTTTCATGTGGGCATCCAAATTCATTAGACATTCGATAAATATTGCTTGTGTAAACCCAGCCCGTTAGTTTGGATCCCCTCATCGACTGATTTTTTTTCCGTTCGCTGAAATTTTTACATCGTAAAAGCGGCATTCGTAAAACATATTCTTTTACGTAAGTTCATTAGTTTCGATTAAAAAAATCATAATATTGAGATTTGATCGGTATTGGAAAGGCAAACAATTCAAAATGAAAACCAGGCTTTAACAATGTAAAGAAAAAGGGAACACAATATGCAATTCCCAGCTTTCTTACCCAATAAACCTTTTTATATGTGTTATGTTTAAGATTGCAGAAATATATTCATAGGTTTACCATATGTGTGTTATGTTTAAGATTGCAGAAATATATTCATAAGTTTATATGTGTTATATTTAAGATTGCAGAAATATATTCATTGGTTTATTTCAAGATTTTAACTTTCACACTTCAGCTCCTTTAAGATATTTCAATTGTCAACAAGATACTATTTTTAGAATCTATTCCTTTATTTCTTTTCCATCTTTCCTTTCTTCTTATCTTCCACTCTCATGCGTTTGTGACAACGCGTCAAATTGAATAATCTTCATCTGCTTTCGCGGAAATTTTGCATTTTTTTTTATTTAGTTCACATTTCCACAGCTTCTTGTATGTTACTGCTAAGTGATAAGTGTGTGTGGTTTTGCTGATAAACGCTTTTCAATGTATGATGGCTTATAAGTCAAAATCATCGCATCGCACACTGTATAACGAAGGTATACTTCCGATGACCATGGAGAAGTAATGTTTTCAAGAAATAAATCCTATTTTTCCCAAGTGATTTAGTATACTTGGCCCATGGGGTCGCATGGAAAGGAAAATATTTCCATCTATCACACTATTTCCCTTCGGGTTACGTAGATAGGATAGGGCGCTATGCTTTTCTATCTCAACATATATCCTTAAGGGGGTATTAGACGCAGCAGCTTGCAGCAAGAAGAAGTACAAACATCATAACACCAGCTTGCAGCAAGAAGAAGTACAAACATCATAACACAGCTTGCAGCAAGAAGAAGTACAAACATCACACACGAACATCACAACACCGTTTTTCTGTCAGGGTGAGCAGAGAGTGCCAGAGTTTTTTATCTCAACCTATATTTTATTTTTTATCTCATCTTCGCTTCTTCTATATACATCTTCTCATTCAACAAGTGGCTTTTTCATACTTCTTTCTTTCAAAATATTCTTCACTCGATCCAATCATACATTTTTCGGTCTTCTACCACGCCTTCCCCTCACATTTTCCCTGGATATTTATTTTGTTAATCTTTCTTCATTCATTCATTTTTCATACTCAAACTATCTTTGAGTGGTCTTATTGTTCTGACTTAATACTATACACTAGTCTTAAGCAAACATTCAAAGATTATCACTTAATTACGTATTCTGTCATACATTGTCAGTCAATCTATTCTTCTCAGTGCAAGCGTTTCTACAGCATTTATTTGACTCCTTTAAGTCATTTTCCAAGTTTACGTTTCACTTTCATAAATCAAAGAATAATGCGTCAAATACTGCCGTCAAAGTTAAAGAAGTCGTCAAAGAAGTGATGCGTCAAATACTGCAGATTTTTAGAGTAAAAAAAATTATATTCATGAATTCCAACATGTTCCGCTAACCTGCCACGGTGCTCAGTGCCCGCCTCAGGTAGAAAAGTATTTTTTTTCGACTTCCTTGTAATCTAAACTTTAACAGAATATTTCAACTTCTAATTACTTTCTTTGTGGTCTCTCTGAATGTATTATTATGTTTGAAAAGTAACATAAGTCGTTTAAGAGAGTTGTAAGCTAGCTACTGTAGGAAGTGAAAAAAACCACAATTGAAACTTCTTGATTGAAATTTGTTAAAACTTTTTTAAACATTTCAATAGCGACCAAAACATTTAAATTCATTTGCATAAATAAAGCAGAAATATGGATGTCGAAGGCAAAAATGAAAAACAAGACCAATCCATTAAAGGTGTGGTACTGGAGACGCATGCTGAGGATATCTTAGACGGCGTGGCCCATCAATTAACACATCACAAAACGACTCGGGATTCAGGATAGATGTTCCACAATTTGTCTGTGACCAGTACTACAATTAAAAGGATTGGAGTTCTCGCAGAATACAATAAAGTTCTCTGTATCAGCAGCACTCCGTGGGGTCCACATAAGGAATTTCTATCACACGGCTTTGAACAATTTAAAAGCGGACCTTCAATCGATCTCGGAGTGGACTGGGGAGCATGGCTTACTCATAAATCCTACGAAGTCTCAAGTGATCCTCATTGGTAGCCCTCAGCTTCTCGGTAAATTCAACACCGACTTACTTCCTCCAATATAACTTGATGGCTCTATCATACCATAACATGAAACTGTTAAAAACCTAGGAGTGCTAATAGATAACACTCTCCCATGGCGAGATCAAATAAATGAGGTAAGCCGAAGGATCTTCTTCAGCCTTCATTCCCTTAAAGTGTTGCAAAGATTCCTACCAACTAAAACCAAACGTACAATATCTGGTCTTTCCGATTTTGGACTATGCGGACGTCTGTTACTTGGATGTTAGAGGAATAGCTGGACAAATTACATCATCTTCAAAATGTGTGTCTAAGATTTATTTTCAACCTACGTAAGAACGATCATATAACTTCATACCAGAAGGCATTCAACTGGTTGAATGTTAGAAATAGACGCCAAATTCATAAACTGTCGCGATTGTATAATATCCTTAACTGTCCCGTCACCCCCTCTTATCTCGCCGAAAATTAGCACTCTATCACATTGTGAACCAAGCAATCTCCATGGATCTTCCTCGAATAACAACCAGAGGAAGACCAAAGAATTCGTGGGTGGTGCAAAAAGATAACCTGATGCAGAGGCACGGCCTGGGGGACGTAGTCCGGGACAGAAGAGCATACGACCTGAGGACGAGGAGAGCTGACCCCAACAGTCTTCGCAGACAGTGAGTTGGGATGGAGCCAGGGAGAAGAAAGAAGAAGTTGAAGAATTGTGCTACCCTATGAAGCGAACCAGATAGTATCACTATCTGCTAAGATAATCTTAAGATTTATGTGTTAAGTCAGATGAAGAAGAGCTCTCTGAAATAGTTTGGTCATGTAGAATGAAATAATGATGAAAGATTAACCTTTCCCTTCCTGTGCTAAAAAAATCCAGGCGTTCCGGTACTGTCCATTCAATACACATATTAAAATGAGCGATTTAAAATCGGAAAAATAAGAATATTCATAGCCAATCGCTTAGATTAATTAAATTTGAAGTAAAAAATGATAATAATTGAAATTTATTTGCTGAAAACATGAAAAAAAAATATCGGCCGACGTTCAGAAAACGGGGGAGCGACCACCTCGAACGAAATCCTGCGAGCTACTGAGCGAGAGAAACGAGCGAACTGAGATTCTATTTCTTGCATTCCCATATAACGAAGTAGAGTGAAACGTGAATAGCGTCGCTTCCTCACCCATAGTGGTTTTTTAGAATAAATATACCTACCTCACACACGTTTGATTGTATTAGTGAATTTATTCCCGATTTTCACAAAATATATCTGATGTGGCCGATAAGTGCTAATTATTATTAATATTATTTTTTCATTCAATGCGTAAATGTATTACGGAGGAACACCTTAAATCTGAACCTTGTATTTATTGTATTTATAGAGATATTCAGGTTTTTAGAAGCAATGTGTACTAGTTACACATCACAAGACAGGAAGGGTTAACAAAACAAATATTGAGTTTAAACGTGTAGGAGGTGTATGGATGTAGAAGTGATAAAACCTGTATGTGTCGAGATAAGAAAGTCTGGCTAACTGTCCTATATACCTAACCCGGCAGGAAAAAGGTGAGATGGTATGTTTATATCATAAGTAAAGTACTTGTTATGATTGACGAAGAATTAAAAAATAAATCGAAACATTAGGTATTATGAAATCATTACATAAAAAATATATTGTTTTTAGAATGGTAAAGAAATTTAATAAAAAACATTAACACATAAAAAACTCTTATAAATTATACAATAATTGCTTTAGGTAACTGAATTTCACCTTACTTCAGTAATGTATACCATTGTAGTTGTCAAAGGAACTGATATTTTCGGAGGAAACCTTTTTTTTGTTGCTAGTTTCGAATTACGTTATTATTTGTCACACATTTATTGATTTGTTTTGCTCCAAGCGAAACGTTGATCGCCTCGTGACTTGAATCGGCAAATTTGAAAAAAAAAATGGTATAAGATTATAAAGTAACTTACACACTTATATTATACGAGTTTTTCACTTCAAATTCAACCTTTTGCAAATCAAATTCAACCTTTTGAAAATCAAATTGACCATTATACGAGTATATCAAATTTAACCGTATAGCGATGTTCGTTATCAATGTAGCATGTGTCCTATTAGGACGTGCTGATGATGTTGATGTTGACATCGCTATATTCGTTTTAGTCGAATTCTGCGTTCCTTTTCGTTCAGGGTCATCAATGTAGCGAGTTGCTTATCTTGATACGTCGTGATGATTTTGATTTGTATTTATTTTAAATATAAATCTCAGGAATGCGGATAAAAGCGAAAGTGAACAGCGGGCAAATAATAACAAGCCTTGACAGTTGAATGAATAATAAATAATAATGTTTATTTCTCTACAAGTAGGTATTTTTATAGTAATGAGTGAATGCGCTCACGATACATATTCTGTCCTTCTCTTGCGCGTGCACTGATTTACGGGTAGATATTTATTTATTTCGGAACGGGCCGCGTCAATGCGTTCGTTGTATATCCCCATCTCACTCCTGCGCGTGCTATCACGTCGGAGGCGATGTGTTCTCTTTCTACCTTGGTATGCAGTGTAAAAATAATGTTTGCGTGTGAATAAATTTGACGTTTCTAGTTTGTGACAATTTGTAAATAATTCATCGGTCGTTGACCCTGTATGTTTACAATATTAACAATAAAGTATGTTTGACAATTCAAATTTATTTAGGGGACGTAGGTAGCTATAACCGTTTGCAAATTAAATGTAACCTATTGCAAATCAAATTTAACCTTCCACAAATCAAATTTATTCTTTTGCAAATCAAATTCATCCTTTTGTTAACATATTCAAAAAATTTAATACAAAGATGTAATTACCATTCATCATGATTATGTATACAAAAACTGATTAATGTAGATACCTTAAAACTTAATCTATAAGGGTTCTTCTGCAGCAGCGGATATGTAGTAATTTCATATTTAAAAATTTGAAGAAGATAAAAATGAGGAAGTGGGGTTTTTTTAGACAACGTAAGTCTCTACAAGACGCAAAAAAACGTGATTTTATTGGCCGGACAAGGCGTAGTTTTTTTTTCTGCCGGCATATACTTGAACGATAAACATCACCGATGTTTTAAAAAAAAATCAAACTATGCGTGGAAAATATGCCAGTTGATCCTGCAAATCATGACCATTTGATATATGTATGTTAATTGAAGAAACTGTTACAACTGTTACCCCCAGAAATATCGATGAACAATTATACCATTAATATGTGTTGGAAATTACTACCAGCTGCTGCAGGAAAACCAATATAGATTAAGTTATTAAATATTTATATATGCTAGTTGTTGTATACATTATTTTGAATTATGATAAATTGTTAATGACTTTTAAATAAGTACTTGTATATGCATCTTTGTGTAATCAAATTTTAACTTCATCAACAAAATGATGAATTTGATTTGCAGAAGGTTGAATTTGATTTGCAGAAGGTTGAATTTGATTTGCAAAAGGTTGAATTTGATTTGCAGAAGGTTGAATTTGATTTGCAAAAGGTTTAATTCAATTTGCAAAAGGTTGAATTTGATTCGCAGAAGGGTGAATTCGAAGGGCAAAAGGTTGAATTTGTAGTGCGAAACCTTAGTAGCATTGCACTTACCTGTTAACTCAGTCACGTTAACAGATTAGTGCAATACTACAGGTTTTGCACTTAATATATTGTTATTATATTACACTTTTGGTGTATACAGTACAACTTGGTGGGTTTATTGTCATGTGGCAATATCTTACAACCAACCAGAAATATGTTAAAGAACCCATAAGGGAAAACTAGATTGGAATCCTTTTTATTTTAAATCTGGGTTACAACTGTAATTGAACTCGCAACCTCCTGATTGGGAGACAAACGTCTTACCTACTAGGCCACGGAGATCATCCTAGTCTGGAGTCGTAATCTACTGCGAACTAGTGAATTATAAAGATAAAACACGTACTCTTGATATGATAACCGAATGTATATTTACTGTTAAACGTGATGCAAAGATCTTTGATTGTGTTGACATGCACGATTATTTTTTGATTCACTCGATATAGAAGACTTAATACGATAAAAACATTTTCCAAAGTTGTCACCCGTACAAAATATGAAATCATGTAAAACAGTCGATAGTAAATTAAAAAAAAATGAATAAATATCAAGTATATATATATAGATACACAAAAGTATTGTTAATTAGAAATGCAATGAAATCGCATGTGGCAGCGCGCTGCGAACATGCGTCTGCATGGTTAGGCGGCTCAGCAGGGTCCACATGTCTGTGACATTTGCGGGAGGGAGTGCGCATTTAGGATCGGGCTGCTTTCTCATAGAAGATCACATGATCGACGTGAAAGAAAGGTTCAAGATTGGCGTTGGAGTGACGAAGGGATCCTCGACTACGAGGCCCGGCAAAGATCACATGATCGACGTGAAAGAAAGGTTCAAGATTGGCGTTGGAGTGACGAAGGGATCCTCGACTACGAGGCCCGGCAAAGATCACATGATCGAAGTGAAAGAAAGGTGCAAGATTGGCGTTGGAGTGGCGAAGGGGTCCTCGACTACGAGGTCCGGCAAAGATCACATGATCGACGTGAAAGAAAGGTGCAAGATTGGCGTTGGAGTGACGAAGGGGTCCTCGACTACGAGGCCCGGCAAAGATCACATGATCGACGTGAAAGAAAGGTTCAAGATTGGCGTTGGAGTGACGAAGGGATCCTCGACTACGAGGCCCGGCAAAGATCACATGATCGACGTGAAAGAAAGGTGCAAGATTGGCGTTGGAGTGACGAAGGGGTCCTCGACTACGAGGCCCGGCAAAGATCACATGATTGACGTGAAAGAAAGGTTCAAGATTGGCGTTGGAGTGACGAAGGGATCCTCGACTACGAGGCCCGGCAAAGATCACATGATCGACGTGAAAGAAAGGTTCAAGATTGGCGTTGGAGTGACGAAGGGATCCTCGACTACGAGGCCCGGCAACGACGGCGACATACAAACCATCACACCGTTTTTCTGTCAGGCGAGGCAGTAATATAAAAGACCATCTTAAGAAAACCAAATCCTATGATAATTTAATTTAAATTATTTTGTTTATTTTATTTTACAAGACCAGTTCGTAAGCTTGTATTATCCATAAAAAAAAAACAAATCAATGCAATAAAATAAAAACAAATTGTGTAGTTTGCCTCCACTGTATCCTTAAAAAGGTAATGTATTCCACAAATACCTCCTCTTACCCAAATCCCACCTTTCATCCCTCGTCTTATCCAGCGGTTGTGTTTCCCAAACTGTGTTCCCTGAGTATATCTTTAGAGATGACCTGAAGGGTTTACATTGATAATAATAATCTTATTTTTTTAATATTTACTATAGTAAAAATCGCAAGCACCGGAGAGTGTCAACATAAACCTTTTATCTAAACTGAAAGAACGTGAGTCAACGTTTTTGTGTTTCGCTATTTAAAAGCTTATATCTCTTGTAAAGCTTCTTATGACATTAAAAGTATCTACATATGATATGTTCATTTTTACGATGCCACACAACCCTTCGACACTTTCGTAGACAGACAAATCTCTTTAAATCCCTATATATTTTTTCAAGCCCGCCTACCCTTTTATACACAAATATTATATTTTTTATATTTTACTCGCCTTCATCCCTCCTTCATTAGTTATTTCGCCTAGATATAATATATATTTTCCGTGTGTGATAATTCATAAATCTATGTATATTAGTATATAATATTATTTATATTTATATCATCACTTATATAAGTATTAAACGTTTTTATTATTTCACGACTCATAACAATCTCATAACTTCTTTCCTTCTCCGATTCCCATCAAACTCCTACCCATATCTCAACCTAAATATCTTAACTGTTAGAAATTATCCGATGAAAGAGTGATGAGTCCTGCCACTGGACCGAGACTCCAAACAGATATTCACTATTTATTTTGATACAACACAACATATTAAAAATCGCAATGCAGGCGTATTGAATATCATGGCCGGGAGACAACAGTGTAGTCAGTCTCGTTGATCGAAACTTCAGGCTAAGAACCAATGGAGTTGACAAGTAACTCAAAGTTTGTAATCGTACGTGTTGGACATACTAACCCAAAGGCTCGATTACTGAGGCTGAAGACAAATGCATCTACAAGCCACGCTATTCAATATATCCAAATCACTAATTCGTATATGTTATCTTTGTGGCATATTTGGAATAACCCCTGACGTCCAGCCCAGGGGTTACGGGTTCAATTCTCGTTGGACCAATTTTTTTTTAATGGTTCTAATCTGGGTTTCACTCAAGGTATCTTCAACCACTTTCTGGTTGGTTGAAAGAGATTGCCAAATGAGAAAAACCCGTTAGTTTGTATTGTATACAACGAAATAGTTATATAATAATATTCTAAAATACATTTATTGTTATATTACTCAGCATTAAACTAAATTGGTAAGGAAGAATTTTTTTTATTAAATTATAAAATAAAAAAAATAAAAAAAATATGTTTATAATTGGTAATTTATTTTTGGTGATTTTCTTATCAGTGATAAACTCCATGGCTTATTTGGTAGGACGTCCGTTTTCCAGCCCGTAGGTTTCAGCTTCGATTTAAGATGGAAACTAATTTATTTGAAAAATAATTTTTATCTGGTTTTCCCTTAAGGCCTCTTTGACATATTTTTAATTGGTTCCACGAGATTGCCACATGCCAATAAGCCAGTTAGGTTTGATAAAATACATTTGGTTTATCGATCAGCATTGAAAAATTTTAATTCAATTTTATTTCAACAATAAAATGGGCTTTTTGATGCAAAAAAATAAAAAAACAAACAAAATATAAAATTTTGCTTTGACATTTCAATATTGTTATACAATAAAAAATAGTTTAAGACGAACAACACAATTAATCAAACCTATACAGTTCCATCAATTCATCCCGGTAAGAACGATTTTTTCACATTACTACTAAAATTAGCCCCGTGAAAATCTATTTTTTTTGTTTTTTTATTTATTTTCTCATTAAGACATTAAAAATAAAGAAAAATTACATAGAATAAAATAAAATTATATAAAATAATGTATATGCATACATATATACACACAAACATATGATACACATATATTCAGTCACTTAAGTACGTTGATGAGTGCTTTCTAACGCGCTCAATCTTAGAAGAAAATTTCCTTTTGCTTTTGGTAATGTGATATGAAATATGTCCGAAGCAGTCCCGTTCAAAAGAGTTAAGGCCCTTCCAACAAGCATAGCGGCTAGAAGACCCGTTCTTGCGTATGTTATTGAAAACAGTTCTTGCATCTATATGATGCCCTTTCTGTGATTTTTTGATGTGGAAGAGTTGCATTAATAATGAATTGCTGCCACTTAACTTTAGAACAAAACATTTTATCGGGTGGGCCTACAATGAACGTTTATCATGACAAACTGAGTTTATTTTTGACTATTGAAATACAAACTGACAATCCTAAATAATATAGCAAAGTAGTTATTCCCTATCTAATCTGACAAGGGTGTAATGCTGTAAATTGAGAAGGAAAATATTTAACCATTGAATTTCTAAATCAAGAAAACTTCAATAAGCGTGTTTTTTTATTATACTCTTGGTCATATACCATTGTTAAACCAAGTTTTAAGGGTACCTTTTTTAATCAAATAAAAAGTTGACAACTACTTTTGCGTAGAATCACCCTCCCTTACAGGTTACCTTATAAATCCCGCATTTATCCCTGAATTCATATTTCTCGAAAAATTTTAATTTACATTAAAATTTAATTTCACTTTCATGCCTCTCTCTAATGGCGAGAAAAATATGCTGGGAGATTTTTTTTATATATTTTTCGATCATATTTTTAGTAGATTTTCACATCATCTTTATGTAAATCAAAACTATTTTTCTTTTTTATTATAAAATATATCAAGTAGCAGGGGTTGAGAAAACACTTTACATAATGACATTTTTAAGAAAAAATGTAGATTATTTTAAATCTACACGGAATTTTTTTACCTAGGCATAACACAATATCCTTTACGGTTCACTCGGATCGACTTTGAAATGAAATTTCTAGCTCGATCGATACGCTTCATCCTTTTTTATTCATTTAAATAAATAAGGATGAAACATATCAATCTCTCTCTCAGCAATCTCTTCCAACCAACCAGACAAAAGTAAATGAAACAATTTACGTGCCCGCATAAATCATTAAAATGTCTATTCATCCCCACGAAATCCATAAACACATACGTGAGCATATGCCCACGAACCCAACAAAGAAGGACAATCACCCGAACATTATTTTTCATATAAAGTGAGATATCATCAATCAAAAGGAAAAGGAGGGATGGTGGAGAGGAAAGAAAAAGAAAAATCAGGAATGAAACAAATTATTTTTTATTCGCTAGAAATTAAGAGTTTTTTAGTCGCTTCTTATGCATGTCAATGACGGAGCGATCCTTCTCAGTTTTTAGTCGTTTCTTATGCATGTCAATGACGGAGCGATCTTTCTCAGTTTTTAGTCACTTCTTATGCATGTTAATGACGGAGCGATCCTTCTCAGTTTTTAGTCGCTTCTTATGCATGTCAATGACGGAGCGATCCTTCTCCGTTTTTAGTCGCTTCTTACGCATGTCAATGACGGAGCGATCCTTCTCAGTTTTTAGTCACTTCTTATGCATGTCAATGACGGAGCGATCCTTCTCAGTTTTTAGTCGCTTCTTATGCATGTCAATGGCGTAGCAATCCTTCTCAGTTTTTAAGGAAAAACTAAAGAAGTATTATTATTCATTTCAAATTTGTTGCTGAAAGCAGCGCTGAAAGGTCCAACAAATTGAATGACCAGGCACAGCTTCATGTGGACTACTAAGTTTCTATAACAACCATCTACTTTTACTATGATGAACGAATAGAAATGAACATCGAGCTCAAGCGGGTGGATTTTGTCTGTAGAAAAATAGCCACCTGGCTCTGAACAATCCTGAAAAACATGGAGATTGTTTAACGGGTTCGATCAAGCAATTGAGAAAAGCAAAGACAACATGGGGAATGTTACATAATGAATCAACTCTCTGATATTCCTAAGCGAAGCAGTCATTATGACACTTGTTGTAGTACTTGAAGAGTTCGGTGTCTTGCACCGAAAAGAACTTGATTTGTAGTGTGCCTGGTGTTATCCAGATGGTAAAATTCTGGGCAGACGTAGTATAGTACCTTTGACAAGAAAAAAGGAGAAGTTGTCGCAGTGTTTACCTCCTGCAGCATATTTTATAGTTGATGGCTTTTGGGTCTGTCTTTTCTTAGTGCGGTGCTCTGTCTTCCAAGAATCAGTCCGTTGACCAATATCGGCTGTACTCGCTTTCTGGTGGATTAATCAAGCTAGACAGACAGAGTTTCGTTTTAGTCTGACTATAACGCGAGGTTTTTATTCGAAAAGGCGACACGTAAATAGGGGGGTCAACTTATATTCGAGTCACAACATAGTGGGTTACAATTTATTCACTACTCGCGATTAGCGAAATGGCTATGGGGCGGTCGCCCACTCGGAACACTGTGGGCGTTCATACACACGGTCACAAATGAAGTGACCTTTGCATTCCTCGACAAATCTAAATAAACAAGTCCGAAGTTCACACGTCGGCCATTCAACCCATAGCCCGGAGCGGACCGCATTCCATACTAGAGCGAGAACGCACCACGCTGTCTCGCCAGTCCGTAAATAAATTGTCACCTACATACGACATTAATCGTTTTGCTAATGCAGAAAAGAGACGAAGGATATCTTGCTCGCATTCCCGCACACACGCGGAAATAGTATAAATACCTACGTTTACTAATAAAAACTCTTCTTCCGCATTGCGATCCAAAACGTGTTTTATTTATCAACAAATCATCATCATCTCTTCACTTAAGGACTAGCTCCTAAAGCTACATTGTAATGAGATCGTTCAAAAGGCGCCGTTGTTTACACATAGCCTGTGCGTAGTAATTTCTGACAGTTTTTGAGGTGTTTTTTTTTAACTGTGCATCGTTTTGCATCTTTGCTACCAAAAAAAGATTATGACTGACCATATTGAAAGACGAGGAGCTCAAAAAAATTAAGTTAATCAAGGAATACGTAGAAGCTATGATTCCAATTTTAAGGTTATGGTGGTGCGTGCTGCAGACACAACCAACAACTGTGCGGCTGCCAGACAATTCGGTATCACTGCAAATAATGTTAACTGTACTTTGTTTCAATAAATATTTTTCGTTAAACATTTTGCATTTTATTTTTCATAATATTAAATGATGAGGGAAGTGTTTTTTTCTCCAAAAATCAGATAAAAAAAATGGGGTTCACCTTATAATCAGGGTCGCCCTATAGTCAGGCCAATACGATAATTGTGTTGTATTGAATTACAGTTTTTTGTTTATATTGCGGGTCTGTGGTAATTTCTTCAAATCAACCAGAAAGGTATGAACTGAAAATCAGAATAGAATCATTTTCAAAATGGGTGCTAGCGGGAATCGAATATGCAACTTCAAAGTTATAAGGCATTTTACCAACTAGATAACGAAGGCCGCTATTTAAAAAAAAAGTATTGTTAGAGCTCGTTATACTGTATTTGACAACAGATCACCATTTTCGTTATTTCTCCTATTTTTTGACGCATTGGCTCCTGCATATTTGCATAGCATCAATCAAATCACTCATGATTCTCTTGGATAAAGTTCGTTCTCTGAAGTAGAAAGAAAAAAATTACTTGACAAGTGTATAGATCTCTCGGAATGATGCCATTTGGAGACCAGCTGCTTTGACCTACTTGGAGATCCCTGAATCGATTCTGTTTATGTGTGACTAGATGCAAAGTGAACATGTACAGATGGAGAATGTGATTGTAGGGCTTTATATGATTTACCATACTTGCTGGGTTGTTCGACCATCAAATCTTCATACTCGTGGAAGGGCCTGATTAATACGAATGCTAAGGCACTGGAGTCTCTGTTACGTGTCGTGGTTCTTTTATGTGTCAACATCATTTCCCATTTGTCATTTTACTTTTATAAAATTTGGACTCCTTTGAGGCTTTTCTTTTTTTCCGTTCTTGCTTACAGTTAGTAGTAACCTGAGGTGGTATATGTGGGTTTATTTTTTATTTTGTTTTCTGCCATACATTTTGTTTTATTTTATAAATCTAGATATACGGGGGTGTGGGCTGAAAGCCCCCCGATGCTCTTGCAGTCGGGCTCGCCCTACATAAGTGGGGTGTATCTCGGCCGGGGGTATGTTTGTGGGATGATCCCGGACCTTTTAATGTCTTCCCTCTTAAATGTATTTTCTGCAGTTTATTTTGAGATGCGATACTTGACAGGAATTTACTATATAACATACATATATAGTATGTACACATTGTGGTGCTGTTAAGGAACCTTTATTTGTTTGTTTGAATTAATCTGAGGCGGTATTTGTGGATTTGTTTATTTTTCTGCAATCTATTTATTTTCTGTGCATTTTTTTCTCTTCTTCTTATTATACATGCGCAAGGGTGTGGCTGGGCTCGCTCTATATTGGTGGAGTGTATCTTGGCCGGGGGGATGTTATTAGATGAGCCCAGACCTTTTGATAGCTTCTGTCTTTAATGTATTCTCTGCAATTTATGTGTTCTTGAAGTAAATTTAAATGTATTATGTACATACTATGTTGCTATCAATAAACCTATATTTATTTATACCACGTGTCAACTGGAAACAAGTGGCACAATTAACGATCGATGGTCCGGATACGGAAATAATTAATCCAAAGCATTGAAATTTTTAATAAGTACAAAACTGTATATTATTAATTTACCCTCAAAACATTTTGAATATTAAAGCAGAAAAAAAAATGAGCTCAGAATTCCTAAATATTGTTTTCGTTAGAATCGTTTTAAAAACAATTAAAATTTAGCAATTTAAATTCGTTCAGTTTTCATCTTATCCTCTTTTTATTATATTGCTCGAAGTAATTTATTCACTTTAATAGTTTGTTGAAGAGTTAGCCACAAATGAAAATATTATAACCATTTTTTATTCAAACTCTTAAGAAGTTTTATTTTATATTTTCTGTATAACTTTGACTAAGCTTTCAGAGCAAAAATATGCCAAAGAATCGGTTTTAACTATTTTGAATTGTAAAAATAAAATCGTACATAAATTGTGAGAAGTGAAACGTAAATTGTACGAGGGTCATCCAGAAACTAAGGTTACAAGGGCTCCTGAGACCTGGGGATTTTTTTTTGTTTCAAAGTTGGCGCACTTGGCGTGTAGGGTGGATTCTAAGGGTCAGTTTTTTTGGCCCCGCGTGTTTGTCGGCCATTTTGTTCAGTCACAGTAAATTCTTCCGATGGAGAGGTCGTCGCGGGGTCTCGTCCGTGCGAGACCCGTGCGGTCATCCGTTTTTTGACTTTGCAGAACAATACCGCCGCGAATATCCATCGGAAGCTCGTGAAAGTTTATGGTAGTGATGTGATGAGTTAACAACATGTCACGAAGAGGGTTAGGTTGTTCAGAGAAGGCCGTATTAATACTCACGACGAGGCCAGGCAGTGATTTCTGACGAATTTGTGCAAAAAATTGGAGAACAAGTGCGAAATGACGGCCGTGTGACGCATGATGACCTTCACGAAGAATTTCCTGATATTTCTCAAAGTCTCCTTGGTAATATTGTGTCGGAAAAACTTGGTTACAAGGTGTGCAAGATGAGTGCCCAGAATGCTCACACCGGAGCACCGTCAAAATCGCATGACCGCCGCGCGAGAATTTTTGGATCGTTTTGCACAGGAGGGAGACCTATCGTATCGTAACGTGAGATGTGGGTGTATCACTACACTCCAACAATTTTCCAACGATCAGGAGCTCGAGGAAGCTGTGAAGAAGTGGCTGAAAGAGCTGGCGGTGGAGGTCTATAACACTGGCAAACAAAAGCTGGTGCCCCGACTACAGAAATGTCTCGATCTCAACGGCAATTACGTTGAAAAATTGTTTGATATATATTTGAAGTATCCTGTGAATTTCAATTAAATACAAGCATTTTTCGATCCTAACCTTACTTTCTGATCTGTAACCTTACTTTCTGAATGACCCTCGTATTTACATTTATCGTGAATAAATTGAAACACATGACATGTATGGCAGCTGATCAAATGTTCACCATCCCTAGAGTTAAATCATCGTTTGTCCAAAGGCAATATGCCTATTTGGCTCCCATGACATACAATGGTGTGCCGAATTCAATAAAGGCAAAATGAGGAAAACAATTTAGGCAGTCGATTGGAGCGCGGTTGTTATTGCGACCGAAGTTTGAATACTTGGGCTTGCAAGAGGAATGACTTGTAGCAAAGGTTTGTGTGGGCTCTTGAGTGTGCTGTTTTTTTATGATTATGTGCGGTATATTGTGGGACGAACGTTTTAGTCTGTGTGGAATGATGAAGTGTGAGGGGTTTGATTCGCGTGATGTATACATATGTAATTGAATGTCACTAAATGTCAGGTTGATGAGAATGTGCAACGAGGTTTTGCATAATCGAAAATCGGAAAGATGTATCTATTTATTTTTTCGTGCTATATATCCTCAGTGAGATAGAGGCAAAAGCCTAGTTTACTGGGAACACGACAGATGAAAGGCCACCAACCCAGATCTTTTAAAATTGTGTGTCCAAATTAAATTACATGTTGTCCTTTTGCTAATTATGTATATTTCTTGTCATGTGTAAAATAAATAAAAAAAAATAAAAATATTTGATGAATTTAATGATCGTGTAAAACAAAATTAATCGATTCTAAATTAATTCAAATGTTCCGTTTTAACTTTGAGGAACCCCATATTCGAATAACATACAATTAATAACTTTATTATTTCACTAATTACATTAATTACTGCTACACATGTTTCTATCTCCTATCCTGAGGTTCTTTTCAGGCAAACTAATGATCATTAATCCGCCTGAAGAGAGCTTCGTCTAGGAGGTAGAAACACGCGTGACAGGGATTAATGTTATTAGTGGAATATCCATAAAATATATATTATTTATAGCAAAGATGATAAACATCACGTGTAGGCAGAGTGGAGAGAACGCCATACTTTCTACACCTTCTCGTACAACTTCAACGATATCTCTGACTTGAGATTTCCTTCTTTCAAGATATCATTCAATTGATCGAACCACACTTTTCTTCGTCTTCCATTACCAAACCTTTCACAGACATTTGCACCATACGAGTATACTTATTTTCATCATATTATTTTTTTTTATACACTTTGCACGGATTTTTCCTGTTACACAAAGAGAATCTGCTTCTAGCGTAAGCTTATTCGTTAGGAATAATATCAGCCAGGATTCTTCTCATACTGTGCCGAGAATATATCAACAGTGTCATTCAGTTGGTTCAATATCTCTATACCACGTGTGACTGAGTGTTTAGCCATGATATTCGTCTTGTAAGTTGGTATGTAGAACAGAGGGTGATTACTTGTACGGCTATATTTATTAGGTACATATAAACTTAGTGCTTCTAGAATCACGGGACAGTTAAAGCAACCTTGGAAAACCTTAAGTAGGAATATCGCAATGGATTCTTGCCTTCTTGTTCTTAGGTTTCTATAGTTACACACCGTGAGAAGTTCGACATGGTGAGCATATTTTGAGTAATCGCTCTTTGTTCTGTACCATAGATATCTGAGGATTTTTTTGTATTTTTTCTATATTATTTTATATTTGAGCTGATGAGGAGCTCAAACTGTAGATGCATATTCTAATTTAGTTCTAATTAGATAATTATATAAGTTTACATACATACATATTATCATCGCCGTGTCCCTTATAGAATAGGCAGAGAGAATGGACCTCCAAACATTCTATACAAGCACACAACTTTCGCCTACCCACATTATTACATCTTGTCATGCACAATATTCTATTATTCATACTTCTCCCTTTACGTTCTTTGAAAATTTGACCCGTTTGGTCCAGTCATGTTTTCGTCGGTCTACTTCTTCCACACACACCTTGTATTTCTGACTTGTATTCTCGCTAATTCATTATTAAACGATTCATTCTTTTCATATGTCCAAACCATCTTAAATCTCCCTTCTTCATCTTATTTACTTATTTAATAATCCGTAGACTTTTCGAAAAATCTAAATGCGATACAACTAAAAATAATTCAAACGAAAACATCTTTTAAATAAAAAATCCCATAAAAAAATGGAGTCAACAACAAAATTTAAAAATATTTATACTTGAACACGTAATCACAATCGAAAAATATTTATGTGCAAAATACAGCAAAAAATATGTGACGCAAGTAGATAAATACTTAAAACGAAAAAAACTCTTTTAAATTTAAAAAAAAACGTACAACAATCAACATCTGTTTTTGGTTTCTATAAATAGTTAATAATAAATGGACGTCATTTATTTTATAAATAATAATAAAGCGGTGTTAAAAATTAATCTTATCGTCATCGACGTCGTTACTGGGCCTCGTAGTCATGTTTTAAAGCGAAGCTGTGCCGTGCTGTTCTTCTTTTTTCGCCTATTTAAGTGAGTGAACCGTTGCATACCAGCAAACTCACCGGCCACACCACTGTACTAGATCCGATGACACAACTGAAGGGAGATGATCGGAGTACAACGATTTTTTTTTTCCGTATTTCTTTAAAGAAAATATATGACCGAAGTCATGGGTAACGTTATATTTCCGAATACTAGGCAAAAAATTTCTGTCATTCGAGGGGAGTAGCACAGCGCAGGGTTCGAACCATCAACCTTCCGCACGGAAGTCCAGTGTGCTACCACACGGCCATACACCTCACCAGGGGTGTCCAACCCTTTTGACCGGTATTAGGTAAAGATTCGTTGGCCCCGCATATGCACTTTTTAAATTATTTATTTATTAATTTATTTAAGACTTTTTTTGCAAATACAATCTGGCAGGCTTATTGCCAGGTAGCAATCTCTTCCAATCAACCAGACAAAAGTAAATGAAGCAAGTTACGTGGTTGCATAAATCATTCAAATAACTATCCATCCCCACGAAATCCATAAACACATAAGTGAACATATGTCCACGAACCCCACAAAAACAGACAATCGCCCGAACATTATTTTTCATATAAATTGAGATATCATTAATCAAAAGGAAAGGAAGGGATGATGGAGAGGAAAGGAAAAGAAAAGAAAAATCAGGAATGAAACGCGTTATTTTACTGACTAGAAATTAAAAGTTTTTTCAGTCGCTTCGTAAAGCATGCCAAGAACGGAGCGAGTCTTATATTGGTTTGTAACTGATTCCAGAGTCTTACTGCATGGACAGTAAAGGACGACGTAAAAAAAGAGGAGCGGTGAACTGGAAAGGCCAATAGACAATATATGTCTGAGCGTAGCGCTACTCCATGATATCGATATCAAAATTTGAATGCCTAAAAATGAAATTTTGCGCTCCAATTTTTTTTCTTGATTATTATATTTTTTCGTTTTTTACTTCGTGACCCTATCACGGCCATTCCATCCTCACTTATACCCTCGGCTTGTTGATAACTGCGACAGAGCAATATCAAAGGATATTTTAGATATACTCGATATTACCAGCCTAAAATCACTGTGGAAAAATTGACACCACTGGGAATTGAACCTGGAACCATTAGTCCGTGAGTCAAACGACTTAACCACTAAACTAAGAGGTTCTAACATTATTTTTTTATAGAATATAAATACAGTTCACATTTGATGTGTGCCATATTTAATACATATAGGTATTCATTTGGTTACCTTTACACGTAAAAAAAACAAATATTTATTTGTGTTGAATTTTCTTTTTAATTTTTGTCCATGCATTATAATGTATTTCCATAATTTTGGGTCACATTTGAATATGATCTATATTTTGATCTGCTTCTTATAGAAAATCTAAAATGTGTCGTTATTATTAAGGGGGTATTCTCATTTGGACTTTGGATTTTTTTCCATTTTATTTTTTTATAATCCTTTCTAAATCATTTCCAGTAAGAAATTTTCAAAAATCTTGAAAATTCGAAAAATTATGAGGGTTTATAGTCAAGCGCGCAAATCGAAAAATAATCTGGCCTTCGCAGCTTTCAGGTCATCTATTGTTAAGGCAGCAGCCTTATTTTCCAAGAATTCTCGTCGAATAGGATTTTTTGGAACGATGAATTGATATTTAGTTTGTTGGGAGTTTTAAACAAGTTTATATGGCCCTGGAATTGCTGATTAACAGTAAGTAAATATTTACTTTAATTCGTGTAAAAATAGCACTTGAAACTTTATACGCGTTTCGTGAAAAATCACTTTTTTTAAACTATTACCCATAATAACTCCAAAAGTAATTAACCGATTTTTATGAATAAGTACATATTCTATTTTTGTTATACCTCTCTCTATAGCTGGTACTAGAATTATTTCAATTGATTAATTTTTTCGATTTTTCACTCGTCTAAAGAAAAAAAAAACATTTTTAATTTCAACAAGCCGCCATTTTTTTTCTAATTATTATTTTTTAATTATTTTAGTACCGGCTATAGCCAGATGCTTTCTGAGTAAAATAGATTTTTTTTTAATTTTCATACTTGTACAGCAGTCACAATTACGGGCATAATGGGCCTCCCATGTACGGGTGGCCTTACTTCCGACTTAATAACAACAAAAATATATATTTGTTTAATCATAAAATTTTATGAAAATGTTCTTAAAAGATAAATAAATATGTCTAAAAAATAAAACATTTAAAAAAATAATTCATTCACTGAAAAAAAAATATCTTAAAAATCGTCGATTTTTCGACCCATGAAATGAAAATACCCCCTTAAACAAATATGTATATTTTTTTTTTATGATTTTGAAAATGAAATTTGAATGAAATACCGAATGAAAGTTCGGTACGTTATCGCACGGCCATGCACCTTGTTATAAAGAAATTAAAATGTTGATTGTTATCTTTGTAAGATTTTTTCTAAATATATGCAGATAAGAGTGGAAGGCGTGTGAGAAGAAGACCAAGGAAAGTATTATAGAATCAAATGATTAGTATTCTGAAAGGAAAAAAACGTAGAAAGTCAGAGAAATTTTAGCCATTGAATGAGAATTTGTATGAATGTGGAAGGGGCTAAGGATATGTGACGAGTCAGGCAAGTGTGGCGCTCTGTCCTCTCTGCCTACCCGACAGAAAAATGGCGTGATGGTATCTATGTAAGTTTTACCCAGATTTTCAGAAATAAAATATGTTTAATTTAAAACAAATTTTAAAAAAAACAACAAAGTTTCTCCGAAAATTTGGGAAAAAGAGCTTCCTTTACTGTAATAGCGTTTAAATTGTTAAGTACCTAAGCTTTCAGACCAGTCTTAGTGAAATTTAAATATAAAATTATCCTTCAGAATTATTATAATTAAGAGTTCCCCTCATTACGAGAATAATTAATACTTTATCTCATCTGGATTAAAAAGTTTAATCCGGTGATCAAAATATATATATTTATTAATTATTTTTAGGTTTAACGCCTAGAGTTATTCTATGTACTTGTCTGATACCCCGCTGGCTAAGTCCATCGCAGGCATAGTCAGGCGATTTGTTCAAATTTGATATCATTAAAAATATGGCAGAAATATAACGACGTTTAGGTGCTGTCTACGGAGAACTTTTTCCGTCATATCCCACAGTGGAATATATTTTGACTAAACAGTTTTACTTAGGCAAAGAATTTATTTGAGACTTGCCATTCATACGTCAATTTAGTTGGAAACCAAAGCTGCGCTGTGGAGTTTTTTGTTTCTTTTCTAATTGAGTGAGGCGTTGCACTTTTAATAAAATGAGAAGCGTATTCTGCGATGATAATCTGAACTTGAAATTTCGACAACGGTTAGTCAAATGCTACGTTTGGTCAGTGTTTTTGCATGCAGTGGAATCATGGACCCTCAAAGTTGGTGGTATGAACCGACTGGAAGCATTCGAAATGTGGATGCACCGGAGAATGCTTCGGATACCCCGCACGGATATGGTCAGCAACAAAAGGGTTCTTCAAAGAGCGAAAGTTGATAGAGAGTTGCTGACTAATATTTAAATCCGAAAGGTGTCCTATTTGGGTCATGTACTTAAAGGAGAAAAGTACAAATTTCGATCATCCAAGGCAAAATAGAGGGTCGAAGAGGTGTTGGTAAGAGGCAAATCTTCTGGCTCCGCAATATACGTGATTGTACTGGTATAAGGATCATTGGGGATCTTTTTCGAGCTGGACAAAGATGCGTACTCTCAGGTGATATTCAACGTTTGGGGGACCTGACATGACACAAGGAAGAAGAAGAAGAGCCGTTGCACACCAGCATACTCACAGGGCACACTGCTATACTGGATTCAATGAAACACCGAAGTTAGATAGACGATCGGAGTACACCGGCATGGAAATGGAAAAAGCACTGTGTCATTTGGGGAGAGTAGCATCGCATGGAGTTCAAACCAGCGACATTCTGCATTGAAGTCCAGTGCGTTACCACGCGGCCATGAACCTTAATTCTCATACAACTCCTACAATTTCTATAACTTCTAACGTTTCCTTCGTTCAATATTTTCACCTGATCTAACCATGATTTACTTAGTCTTCTTCTACCACGCTTCTCAATCAATATTTTTGTTTTGTTAGTCATTTTCCATTCATTCGTTCTACATACCATCTCAGAGTGATCTTCTTAATCTAATTCTTTCATACCGTGTTCTGCCATACACCCTCCCACCATGTATTCTTCTCAGTGTACGCATTTCTACAGCATTTGTTCGGCACCTTTCAGCTTTTTCCATGCCTACTCCCAAACATCAAATTTGATACAAAAACTGTTGTGGACGATGAATTGATGAATATCATCTCCAGTAAACTAGGCGCATATACTTTTCTACTTAACCTTTTTCCTAATCTTGAATTATACTCCATAAGGGTGAGTTGTTCTTGTTCCTAGTTTCTATAGTTTATTCTGTTTTGGATATTATCACTTCATGTCTACCCTTATCCAAGGCGAAATAGAAGGTCGAAGAGGTGTTGGCAGGAGGCAAATCTCCTGGTTCCGCAATATACGTGATTGGACTGATATAAGGAGCGTTGGGGATCTTTTTCGGGCTACCAGGCACAAAACTGCCTACTCTCAGATGATAGTCAACGTTAGGGAGACCTAATATGACACTAGGAAGAAGAAGATCTACCCCTATTTAGAGTTCATTCAGGGCTCTTTAAGTAGGTCAAGAGAGTTGATCTCTAGGTACCATATTTTCCAAGAGCTCCATTATTCGATAAGTGCTTGTTATTTCCACTTAAGAAAGCGAGCTTTTCTGGAAAATATGACCTTGTTTACTGTCGAGGGGACAGATGTCAACGTTTCAACTCAAAGTTCACTTAACACAAAGAAAATATGTGACATGATTTGAACTGCTCAGCTTTCAACGCACCTTCTGAAACAGGTTGGAAGTCCAATTTATTCTCTAATCTTGTTCTGGCCATCTGGACTGTTTTCTCATTTGATCCACCGGATCACGTCCTAATCCCTATAAAGCCAGCGCCCTGTACTTCATTGCCATTGTCTTACTTTGCAATTTCGTTTAATATCTCTCTCTTTTATACCTGAAATTTCTTTCACCGTTTGAGATTCTTGTATCACAACTCGTTATTGATACGCCCTGTATATTTTTTTTCAAATCTTACAAGTTTATTTTTTATAATATTTAAAGTTAAGGCATTAACGCTTTGGAGGTTTGGCAAACCAATTTATTCTTAAGACCTCACCGCTGCTTGCTAAAGTTGTCTCGTACCTCCCTTCAACCACAATCCCCAAACTGATCGCCCAGTTCTACCACTGTTCTAACCAAAAAAAAATCAAGTCACATAAAGCCAGCTTTTTACACTAATTTTAATCTCCGGAAACTCTTATTTAACGGGAAAGGCAAAAATAGACTACTTATGTTAGCAACAGTGGTGTGTATAAACTTGTATGTGCTGACTGTGATCATTTCTACATAGGAAAGACAGGAAGATATTTTGAAAAGAGATTCCGTGAACACAAATCCGCCTTAACAAATCCTCTTATTTATTCTGAAATGGCTAATCATTGTTACCGTGAAAACTATACATTTTCTATCGATTATGCCAAATTCTTGCATATCAGTAGTAACGGAAATAAATTTGACAGATTGGTCCTAGAAATTTCTAAGTCAGTGCATCGAGGTGAACATCTGGCAAACACATATTGTACATATATACCAAGAATCTCTCCACTGCTCGCCGAGGTTACCCCATGCCTTCCCCAGCCGCCTGTTCCCAACCCGAATGTTTACCGCGTGTATGTCAGTACCAGTTTGAACATAATTCAGTTTTGTTTGTGCTCTCTTGATGATGAGGTGAAAATCTTGAAACCGGAAGGGTTGTACCGTTATATAAAGTGGAATTAACAATGTTGGACAAAACAAATTACAATGTCATATGACTTTTTATGTTATTTCTGCCATTTCTCATTACACAGGTTCGTGATCCATGGAATGTTGGGGACATATATTACGACTATATACATTTATTCCTCTCAATCACTTGCCGTTTATATGACAATATATCATACATGACGATTCTGATATTTTAATAGTATTTTCTCAAATTATCGAAGAGTTATGAGGTGTGAAATAGGAAAGCGATAGGAAAATAAGTTAATGAGGTACTATGAATATACCATGCATACTCGAACCGGAAAATATAAAAATTTAGTTAGATGATAGTACAGAACAGTATTTTAAAAGGTCTTTCAAATTGAGCGTTTTTTTAATTCTTAAATAAAACACAGATGGCGTTGCGAACTTGCCTGGGTCTTGTGACATTTGAGAAGAGTAATGTATGATATTTATAAAAATGGAGCCGTACAACATACAATACAACAACGCGTTCAAATTGTTGAATTATTTTATGTTTTATAATCTCGTATTATAATGATGTTAATTGGCCACTAAGATCATTTGATCTGACACCATTGGACTATTTTATCTGCGGTTACGTGAAAAGCCAGATCAAAAAGAATGACCCCCGATCAATTCTTGAGCTGAATGCCGAAATTATTCGCGTTATTGGTGAGTTAGAACCGCAATTATGCCAAAATTTCATCGAAAAAATTGACAAAAGAGTGGACATCTGTGGAGCTGCAAGAGGTGGATATTGTTTTTTGTGTTTAAATATAATACATTATACTCTAATGACCAATAAAAAGTTTTTTGAAATCAAAGCAAATTTTGTGTTTTATTCAAGAATGAAAAAAAAATTGAATAAAAAAACCGCTCAATTTGAAAGACGCAGTACTATCATCTTAGATGTATGGGAGTGAAACTGGGTGTGGAATAAGGTTTTGATATGGGATAACTTTGATATATGTGAGTGGAACATGAACACACAAAAATATTGAAAATAGATTAATAAATGCTGTATCAATGTGTTCACTCAGGAAAATATATAGAGCGACAATAAATCCTATAATACGAAATGAAGTTATAAGGGATGAATGTAAACTTAAGGCAAATGTGTTGAGTAAGATAAAGAAAAACACTCTAAGATGGTTTAGGCATGTTGAACAAATGAATTACGAAATTCTAATTTGTTCAACCATCCATTCTTATTAAACTATTTAGCAAAACAAAACTATTTTGTTTATCATTGTGATAAATTCACTTTGTGATTGTTCCAGTGCTCTGTTGGTGCAAGGAGCCCTTACCAGCGGGGTCACGACAACCTGCAGCAAACCGGCACCCTTACTGAGGTCCCGGACTCTCCCTGCCATTGTGGTGCCAGGACTCAGTATCCTTCAGGCGCAACTTGACTCAAAGATCGGCAATGGTAAGTTGCTTATGTTAAGTGTATAAATTATTTTTAATAGATTTAGTTCAAGCGAGAGGCGTAGAAAAGAAACATTTGAAATGTGATACTGGAAAAGGGATGTTACGAATTCCATAGACAGCAAGGCGAACTATCGCTACCGTTCTCGAATAACTTGGAATCACTTACAGATTGTTGACAATATAGTATACATAATAGTCAATATAGTAAACCAATATTATAAACCCAATTTTAAAGTATAAGTCAATAAAATAAATTTCCCCAATTTTAAAGTATAAGTCAATAAAAAAAATTTAAGTATAAGTCAATAAAATAAATTTGTCTTGTTTGCGCTCCCCTGAAGATGAGGTGAAAGCCTTGAAACCAGTAGGGTTATACCGTCCCAAAAAAGTGGAATAAACAGTGTTTGTTAAAAATAAATTACAATGTCTTTAAACCTCCACAACGTTAATGCCTTAACTATAAACAACAATAAAATAAACCCAATTTTTTCAAATTACAATTCTAAATAACTCAAAGTTACAGCTGATTAAAATTTAACACACAATCTATAAATGGAAAAATTCCCCGAAGAAAGAAAAAACGCAACATTCCTTGGACGCGGCAAATATGTGGCTTTTAGTAAATCAAATATATCTCGCAAAGATCAACCGAAAAATACATGGTCTATAGTTTCATCATCCAGAACCACATTGCAGCCGGGATTCCCCATAATACCCGTTCTGTAAAGGTGATTAGTCACCACGTAGTTGCCCGTCCGCAAACGACAAATGACAGACACTTCCATCTTATATGCGGTTGAGTTAGTAAGATAAAAAAATAAAATGAAACATATATTTAAAATACGCAAAAAAGTTTCGTAATAAGTTTATATTTTGAACAATCATATCGTTGAACAAATAAATCGTAATTAGTTAGACAAGTGATTACTGAGACACCTTTATTAGTGGGACTTCGTTAGATGTCGCTATTTATCATCGTATCAGCACATTGATTGTTCGATTCAAGAAACACGTGTCATTCCAGTGAAAATATTGGAATATACCTCGACATGTTTATTGTTCGCTGACGACTTGAAAATATTCAAAAAGATCAATTCACCTCACGACTGTGCACAGTTACAACAGGACCTAGACTCCCTAGTCTCCTGGAGTGAGCAAAATCATCTTCTGTTCAACATTAATAAATGTGTCTGTGTATCTTATAGTCGATCGTTTTCACCAATCCACCATCAGTATAATATACAGGGAGTGGCACTAAATAGAGTTTCTGAATTCAAGGATTTGGGCGTAACCTTCGATGTCGGACTCACGTTTGTTAACCATGTCTCACGTTTGATATCGGACTGTTACAAACTACTCGGTTTTGTAATGAGAATATCAAGAGAATTTAACAGCACCGATATCCTCCGAAACTTATATAATTTTCTAATTAGAACCAAATTAGAATATGCATCTACGGTTTGGGCTCCTCACCAGCTCAAATATAAAAACAATATAGAACAAATACAAAAAAAACTCCTCAGATATCTATGGTACAGAACAAAGGGCGATTACCCAAAATATGCTCACCATGCCGAACTTCTCACGGTGTGTAACTATAGAAGCCTTGAAACAAGAAGGCAAGAATCCATTGCGATATTCCTAATAAAGGTTTTCCAAGGTTGCTTTAACTGTCCCGCGATTCTAGAAGCACTTAGTTTATATGTACCCAATAAATATATCCGTGCAAGGAATCACCCTCTGTTCTACATAACAACTTACAGGACGAATATCATGGCTAAACACTCAGTCACGCGTGGTATAGAGATATTGAACCAACTGAATGACACGGTTGATATATTCTCGGTACCGTCTAGCAGTATGAGAAGAATCCTGGCTGATATTATTCCTAACGAATAAGCTAACGCTAGAAGCAAACCCTCTTTGTGTAACAGGAGAAATCCGTGCAAAGTGGATAAAAAAAAAAAAAAAAAAAAAAAAGAAATAAGCCAGCCGCGGCACACAATATGGAAATTATTCCCATAACATCATCTGTACCTTCGACGAGTCCTCCGATTATTTAGGTATATTGCTCGTGGCCAATGAGACAGTTTGGAGAGACTTGTGGTTACTGGTAGCATGGAAGAATGAAGGCCAAGAGGAAAAGGTTCAATGCGTTCGACTGACCAATTGAAAAACGCGAAATAACTATTCTTAACAACTGCCCTTCAAACCGGCCACAGGAGTCGTTAGAGGCAATTATCGGATTCACGATGCTCAGTCATAAGCTACGCGAAAGGATGATGATGAAATTTAGTTATTGACACAAAGTTAAAGGAAAACAAATATTTTTATGCGGTACAGTATAACAGAATAAATAAAAAGCTATCTAATGTTAGAATAAATTAACATTTTCATGGACATGGATGACATTAATCACGGCTTTTGCGTTGTTTTTGGTGAATTGATTGAAAAATTTGCATCCGAGATGTGGACAAAATGGGAAAATTTCCAATATGGTTCTCGAGTGACCTCAAAAGGTTACTTACCTTAAAAAAAAATGTAGCCATATTTTTTATTTATTTTACACATGACAAGAAATATACATAAATTACGAAAAAAACAACAGGTATTTTAATTTTGACACAAAATTTTAATGGGTTTTTTCGTGTCCCCAGTAAACTAGACTTTTGCCTGTATCTCACTGATGACATACTCGTATATGTTAGCATTAAAAATTAAATCGATACTTCTTTCCGATTTTGGTTTACGAGTATATAAAACCCCGTTGCACATTCTCATCAACCTGACAAACAGTGACACTCAATTACATATGTATACATCACGCGAAATCAAACTCTTTACACTTCATCACTCCAGACATACCAATACGTTCATCAAAAATAATTAAATAATTTTTTTTATTAATGAAGAGAAATTTTCTTGAATTAAATTCCAAATAACCATTTTTTATTAAATGAAGATATATTTTCTTGAAATTATTTCCACATAACCATTTCCTATTCCTAAAAAAAAATCGTTGACAAATGGGAAAAAAGAAATGCATATAATCAATTTTTCCTAGGAGCTAAGAAGTTGCACTCTACGACGCGAGAGTCTCACGCATTTGTTTTTTTTTTCTCAAATGATTCATCTTAATGTTATCAAAAAGACACATAGTTTCTTTTTGGTACTAATTTTACTTAAAGTTTTCAATTGAGGCCTCTTTAAAATATTTTTGGTTGGTTGTAAGAGATGTATACATGGCATGAAACCTACCAGGCTGTAGCGTATTTATGTTATTTATTTATTACCGTACTGTTCTGTATTTATGTGTTTAATGAAATGTTTCATCTTAATCCGAATGTATAACTATCACACATTGGAAGAGATGTTCCGATATGGATTAGTAACACATTCGGCTTTAGGTGTAGTGTATATGAGTATGTAATTTAAATAAATAATCCCATATTTTTATTTTCGAGCGTACTTATCTACTTTTGAACTGATGAAATTTCGAAATGTCCCGCGTTGTGGTGCTATTTAAATGTTAATGACAGCTAATTCGTCAGGAATATGTAAATTTTTGACGTCTGAAATTTACCCCAACCAAAAGCTATCTCGCTGGTCAAAAAAATAATTGCTTTTGCCATCCTCTTATCTCATTCGTCATATAAATTATACCTTCAAAACATTTAACGCCGGCATATCCACGTATAATGATTTGACGAGGATTAAATTGTTTGAATTTTGGTTAACTGTTATTTTTAATCAACTGATGATATCCACCCAACAAATGGTTATTGTTGCAATTATGACAGTAATAATTGGTTTAATTTAACTATAAAGTCTTACCTCATTTAACGTTTAAGTCAATCTTGTTCATCACGTCATGCTCATAATGGCGTAGTCAGAGAGAACATATCTCTTCTTGATTCTATCCCGGCACCCATATTTCACTTATTCCATGTCCACACCCCTTGTCATGCATACTCTTCTATTAGCCTTGATTACCAGAGACATGACAAGTGAAACGCAACAAACCTAGATATATAAAAGTTATGTGTCCACTTACTTGTTGTTTTGTCATTAATTATGTATATTTAAGTTTTTTGTCATGCACAAATAAATAAATAAAAAAAGGCTTATCACCCTTTCAGAATATGATTAATTTGATCGCGTCACGTTTTTCTAGGTTATGCTCTTTTTATTTTATCTATGTGTATGGGAGCAAAACGTGGATGCGGAAAAATATTGAAATAAGCCGAATAAATGCTTTAGAAATGCATACTTTGAGAAGAATACATGGGGCTCGCAGATATGGTTTGGGCATGGGAAACAGATTAATAAAACAGTTATACAATGCAAATGTGAGTGGAAGCCGTGCGAGAGAAAGACCAATGAAAGTGTGGTTGGATCAAGTGAATGATATTCTGAAGAAGATAAAGTTATAAGATATATCATTGAAGTTGTATGAGAAGATGAATGGATGTAGAAGAGGCTAATGATGTATATCGACATTAGAAAGTCTGGAGCTCTATTCTTTTTGCTAACCCCGACAGGGAAATATCTTGGTGGTGTGTTTGTATGTATGTATTTTATCTATCGTCTTTATTTTATCTACTGGGTGTGTTAGCATAAGTCGTGTCCGTTTTGTTTCAATTTAAAAATGAGCACCAAAAGTAAAACAAAATGGTAAATGTTATACGTCATTCGAAAGAAACAGTGTTTGTTTTTACGTTACATATATTATTTTATTTGATTACAAGCCTTCGTAGTCATTTCAAGTCAGTAATGTACGAGTAACGTGTTTCATTCCTGATTTTTTTTCCTCTCCCATCCCTTCTTTTTCTTTTGATTGATGATATCTCACTTTTATTTTTACTATTTACATATATACCGTATTGGCCCGACTATAGAGCAACCCTGATTATAAGGCGACCCCTATTTTTTATCTGCTTTTTGGAGAGAAAAAAACATTTCCCTCACCATTATAATATTATGATAAATAAAACTCGAATTAAGGCGACCCTCCTATTTAAGTGTCGCCTTTTTTAATAAAAACCTCGCCTTATAGTCGGGCTAAATTTCATTAAGATAAATACTCATCAACAATACGTTCATCAATTTTGTAAAAGTGAATAACCATTTGAATATTTTTAGCGACCATATAACGTCCTTATTTACTTTTGCCTGGTTCGTTGGAAGAGATTGCCACCTGACAATAAGCCCTCAAAATTGTTTTACAATGAAGAGTTAAATAAATAGATAAATAATATTGGGTCCTGAAGAGTCTTGAATTTATGTGAATTTTTCCATATTTATTTCTTGAACGTACATTTGAAACAAGTTATTTAACTAAAATAAATGTTTTTTATTGAAACTCGAAACAATTTAATTTGAAGCTGCCTTTGAAAGTTCAATATTATCATGACATTATTATTCGCAATGTGTGAACTAGATGTCGTTTTTTATCATTTTGGCAATACGTCAACAATTTTATTCACACTGCCTACACTAATTACAATTTTTCATAATCCCGCGTCGTCTCTGTTAATTAATTGGGCACACTTTGAATACCTCTGACTAAGGGTATGCCACTCCACTTGATGGATTGATTACAATTTGCTTCGCTTCATTTATCTTAATTAAATGGTTTACGTTCTGAGAACCAGATGATTTCAGGGAATCATTTTGTAAATCCATACTGTGTACTAATCCACAAACCAATTTTCGTATTTAAAGAAGAATTTATTTTTGTGTCAAGAAAACTAAAATCTGTTTTATTCATTCGGTAATTTTTATGGTGTTCCTCAACATATCCGATTTGGCAATGCGGGGATAACGAAAAACGTGGCCAAAATTTGGCAATGCGGGGATAAGACGACTTCGGATTCCATAATTGAGCCTTCGGATTAAGGACCACTGGAGTAGGCATGTAGCTCACAGTTTTTTATCGTACGTGTCGAAAATCTACTCCACGTGAAGAGGTAACAATACTAAGTGCGTGAGTGTAAAGTTATAAAGGTTAACAAACAATAGAGGGGGTATACAACTTCATCAAATGGATTTATTTTTTTTCAAATAAGAGATTAATTCCACATTCACTTATCACTTTTGTGTAGGTGTACATTTACTAGTCGCAGATTCTATTCACAATACACTCGATATACAATGTGATCCCTGTAGTTTTTTCCACTGAAGTTCGGTATTGGAATTATCGTTGTTCTTTTCATACATAATATAGAGAACTGAAAGTTATTTTAAGTATATTTTTAAATTGTAAAATCGATAGAAAAATACTGCCGCGTCCTGTGAAAATATCAAAGACAAATTTACATAATTTCATACTTTTTTCCTGTTAACCCATTAACATCCAAAATATTTGGATATCAGAATTACTGAAGAATTATAATTATAATAAATTTATGGTCCTGTGTCCCTACTTAATAAAACAGTGTTGTACGAAACGCTTTGTTTCCAAATTCATTAATGGAAATCAATAAGCAAGACTAAAGAAATAAATGCGTGAAAAAAGAAAATAAACTTACAGTTGTCTACCGGTTCGATTCCTGGCGGATTCACTTTAAGACTAGTTTTACTCAAATACTATTTTAGACCTGAATTTAAGAATCATGTTGGCACTCTTGTTAGCGACGTTGAAGTCTTTTAGTCTCTCTTATTTCTTTAAAAGGTTGGTTAACACTCAAAGGCAATCGTAATGGCGAGGAAATAGTAATATGTATGATATAATAAATTATCTAAAAAAACAGATTTAATTCATATACAACAAATTCAAATTTAATCTTTTTTGCGTAACTAAAAAGCCCTTAGTGAAAACCAGACTATAATCGTTAAAAAAAGGGGTTCAAGCGGGATTTGAACCCGCAACCTCTGAGATGGGAGGCAGACAGTCTTTATTTATTTATTTATTTTTTCAAAACAGGCTTAGCCCAATTACATTGAAAAATACAAGACATTAAAAAAGAAGAAAAATTACAGGGAAAATGTTTTTTTTTTAAATTATATAAAATAAAAAATAATGCACATGTATACAAACGAGTATTTACACACACACGTATGTTACATATATATTCAGTCACTTAAGTATGTTGATGAGTGCTTTCTAACGCGCTTAATCTAAGAAGAAAATTTACTTTTGCTTTTGGTAATGTGATATGAAATATGTCTTATCAACTATGCCACGGGGGACGTGTTAACTAGAATTCGATTAGAAATGTAAAACAAAATAATAAAAATTTGCGAAACGTCTAAATCATTTCCGAATTCGGCTATGATTGGGTTGTTTTATCACTGCTGCGAAGTAACATTCATATTTTGGCATATTGGATTGAAATAATTTCAAAAAAATGTCACAAAATGTCAAATAATACGTTATATAAAAATATATATTTTGCTTTTTGTGGCTAAAATGTCAATAATAATAAATGTTTTTGACACGTGATAAACGAATGTTTAAAATAAGTTTTGCACAGACTTTTCCAAACATTTGAAATTCATAAAACGTATTATTTCTATTTCAATTTTGTTATACAATAAATACATCAATTTGGAAAGATTTCAATTTTGATAAATTAATTGAAATATTTTGGACAAATAATTCTTGGAATTTCTTTGTATTATTGCAGAAGTAAAATGTTTTACCCTTTAAGGCGCAAATTTTTATTTTTGAGATATTGAGTTTTTTGTTGAATAAATCATTATTATGTGTATCAAATTAACTTTATTATAAAAATAGTATTTTTTTGGAAATGAGGCGGTTGCATATGAGACCTGTGTCCATTTCTAGGGATCATGTCAGTGGCCGCAAAGTGACCAATGAATGTTTAGGTAATAATATCTAAAGTTTGGTTGTATTAGGAAATAAAATTCTTATGTGAGATATAATGAATGGTGATTTACTTATAATAACTATTTACATTTTTGACAATGAATTGACCTGATGTTTAGATCGTTGCTACTGAACATGCAGCTAACTTCACGACGATCCGTCTTAAATAAGATCTCTGCCCATCCACTACGTTGGCCAATTTGAGGTTTGTGTTACTTAAAAACGTTTCATTAAGAAAAAGAATCCCTATAAGTATAACCATAAGGGTGGTCGCATATGCGACCAATTTCTGCTTATGCCCGTTAAAGGGATTTAAGGGCGTGAAACCTTTTGCATTCCTTGGATATTTCTTATTTTCAGTATTTTTGACGGTTTTGTGTATTTATATTCTTTTATATTATTTATTTGAATATCTTAAACGTTTTAACTGCGCAATTTAACTCTGTAATATGGTTTGCTAATTCTGAAAATTGTTATTAGATAGACAACGCTTATTTTCTTGTATTATAGTGCATACATTTATATGTGTCATTCCAATATACGTATACGAGTATATAATTTCACAAGTACTCGTATAACATAAGGCTCTAGAATACAAGAACATAAGTGTTGTATATCTAATGACAGTTATTCGGAATTTGCAAACCATATTCTAGAGACAAATCATAATTCCAATTATATAAATAAAATTATGTAAAGAACGCATTAAAAAATATTAGAGATACATGCAGCCACAAGGAAAAGCAAAAGTATTCAAGTACCAAATAATGCAAATATGTTTGAATTTGTTTTATCAAACACTGTTTATTCCACTTTTTGTAACGGTATAACTCTTACAAAAAGTGGAATAAACAGTGTTTGATAAAACAAATTACAATGTCTTTAAACCTCCACAATTTTAATATGCCTTAACTATAAATAAAATATAATGCAAAAATATTCTCCTCAAGGGTGCTAAAACCATGATTTCTTACATTATATTCTTTCAAAATATCATCTATTTGATCCAAGCGTACTTTCCGCTCCCATTTGCACTGTATATCTGTTTGGTTAATATTTTTTCATTCGTTCGTTCCACATACCCAAATCCTATAAGCGTGTTTTTTTGTAAATCTTACTCAACACATCAATCTTTAGTTTACGTTCATCCCTAATCACTTCATTACGTATTCTGTCATTCGTTATCACCCCATGTATTCTTCGCAATGCATACATTTCCATAGCATTTATTCGACTATGTTATTTATATAGCATTTATTCGACTAATATGTCATTTCTGTACCATTTATTCGCCTACAATGTCATTTCTTTACCATTTATTCGACAACTATGTCATTTCTACTACATTTATTCGACTACCATGTCATTTCTATAGCATTTATTCTACTACTATGTCATTATATAGCATTTATTCAACGCTAATATTATTTCTATCGCATTTATTCGACTACTATGTCATTTATACAACATTTATTAGACTAATATGTCATTTATATAACAGTTATTTGACCCTTATGTCATTTCGTTGGCATTTATTCGACTAATATGTCATTTCTATAGCATTTATTCGACTACTATGTCATTTCTACAACATTTATTCGACTACTATGTCATCTTATAGCATTAATTCTACTACTATTTCATTTATATAACATTTATTCAACCCTTATGTCATTTCTATAACATTTATTCGACTACTGTGTCATCTTTACAACATTTATTCGACTACTATGTCATTTATATAGCATTAATTCTACTACTATGTCATTTATATAACATTTCTTCGACCCTTATGTCATTTCTTTAGCATTTATTCGACTACTATGTCATTTTTATAGCATTAATTGGACTACTATGTCATTTCTACAACATTTATTCGACTACTATGTTATTTCTTAAGCATTCATTCGACTACTATGTGTTTTCTACAACATTTATTCGACTACTATATCATTTCTATAGCATTTATTCGACTACTTTGTCATTTCTATAGAATTTATTCTACTACTTGTCATTTATATAGCATTTATTCGACTACTATGTCATTTATATATTATTTATTCGACTACTATGTCATTTCTACAACATTTATTCGACTACTATGTCATTTCTATAGCATTTATTCGACTACTATGTCATTTTCACATCCACGTTTCCCTCCCATACATCATCGTTTGTACCAAAATATGATTATGTACCATTAGTAGTTTTTGATACTGTCCGGCTCGAGTAAATATGTCTTAGGGCCCTATTGACATTGTTTTCGTACAGCTACACGACGTTCGATATCCCTGAAAACTGTTCAATCATCTGAGAAAATATCACCTAAATATTAGAAATCCTCAACATGCTTCAATTCTTCATTATTCACACATATATCGCATTTACTTTACGTGTTTACGCATGTTTAAACTAATTTAATAAAAACATAAACGAATTATAGAAGTATTATAGAATTTATTTTTCTGACATCATCTGTTATTCTTATTTTAATTTAACATATTTAAAAAAACATATGCAAACTATTAAATTAACGTTTTCCCGCTATTTGCGTTAAATTTTTCCAATCCCGTTTTATTTTAGTACATTAAGTACCCGCTTTTACGTTTTTATTTCCCGCAATTTACGTTTGACACATTTAAAATGCAAATCAATCTATAAACATATTTAATTAAATGCGCGACGATTTAAAATGTTTGAAATGAATAATAGGAAGCAGAAATATGTTGTTTCTATTTATAGATACGTATGCACCTGCACCTGCAGTTCTCATGGTCAAGGTTACACGAGTCGTGTAATACGATGCAATTGGTGAGAAATTTAGCGAATCAGAGGCAGGCAGACTGTATGATATATTTGGTCAATCTGTGCTTGTGTTTTAAACGTGTCGGTCGTGTATTGTTACATACAATTTCAATTGTCGTGTATTTCGTATGTCAATTTACATTTTTTTCATGTCTTTTAATTTTTCGTTGAATCCCTTCAAATAATGTCTCAGCAAAGAAAGACATTATCGATTCAAGAGAAAAGGGAAATTCTCGAAAAAGTTAATAAACACTATCGTTCACGTGTTTCGCTCGCGCGTGATTTGGGGATACCCATTACAAATTTGGCTACGATAATAAAAAATCGCGAGTCGATTGAAAAAAAAAATCCGATTTGCGTGATTATCTAAATAAAAAATAATTTTTTTTTTTTTTTCTAGCCCCGAATCTACGTTTTCCCTCCAATTACGTTTTTTTATCAGTCCCTTCAAAAACGTAAAAACGGGGTTTCGCTGTACACGTTAATATTAAGACTATATCTAAAAAATTATATAATAAAAACAAATTGGTGAACAATACGCAGGTTTAAAAATAACAATAATCTTCCAAAACCGAGTATGCCTCAAAGAAGCTTAAACAATGTTTTAATTCGACCCACTCAAAAATCAAGCCTTCGTAACTTTAAATAAAAATATGAAGATATTTTTTTTTAAAGGTAATCCGGAAAAATAAATCGCGGCATTACAAGCCCAAGATTGCCGTGAAATAATCCGACACTAAATTATTCGAAATAATTTTTCATTTTCACATTAAAAATTCCTCAACTCGAATGAAAAATCTCTTTTTATTTGGAAAAAATGTATGTAATTTTTGTTTCGAGATAAATTATTTAATTCAGATCTGAATGTCTGTACAAAGTTTCAGGAAAAGTTATTTAATTTTTGGATTTTTGAATTGCGCAGAACCTGGAGGGTTGATTTCCACGTAACGATCTCAGTTGTGTTGAAAATTATTGTATAATACTGTTATATTATTATTTTTGGCTGTCTATAAAGCTGTATATACACCAACCCTGATGTATGACGAATCATGGGTTCCCTACAGCCAATATAAGGCACTCGAAACATGCCAGCAGAAGCACTATAGGCAAATAATGGAGATTCGATAGTATCAAAATATCAATTGATGAAGTTTTGAGAAAAGAAAGCTATTGCAGCATCGACTGGGCACGTGGCTTGCGTGCCTGCGTATAGACTCCCATGAATTACTATATTTGGTTATATTACATATATTACTTATATTGCATATCTGGGCAGCATCCTGGCTTCCAACTCATCTCTTGATGATGAACTGAAGGGTCGCATCATGAGTGCGTTAGCGGCTGTTGCTAAATTGAATGATAGAGTGTTCTACAGCAGAAACATCTCCCAGTCTACAAGGATATCAGTCTACAAGGCGTTGTCCTCTCCACGCTTATCAATGAGTCTTTAGGGAATGCCCCTTAAAGGTATATGATGATTATGATTGTTGATAAATAATAAAACACGTTAGATCGCAATGCGGAAAGAGAGTGAATAGTTTATTTTCATAGTAACGTAGGTACTTATAACATTTTAGAATGGGCGCGGGAGTGCGCTCGCGATATGCTTCTATCTCGCTTCTGTGAATGCAAAAATGGTCAATTGTAGTATGTAGGTAACAATCTATTTACGGAACCGGCGAGACAGCGTGGTGCGTTCTCTCTCTAGTATGTAGTGCGGTCCGCTCGCTACGGGATGACTGGCCGGCGGGTGATCTTTGGACTTGAATGGCCGCCGTATGAACTTTGGACTGTTTATTTAAATTTGTCGAGGAATGCGAATCTCATCGGTCATTGATCGTATGTATGCGACAATATTCAGCGGCGACCGTGGATCCCTACAAGTCTGAGACTTGGGTTCCTTATAGAAGGCACATTCAAAGCCTTGAAATGTTCCACCAGCGTTTCCTTCGCCGAATCCTTCGGATCCACTGGAGTGATCATGTCACAAATGTCTCGGTCCTGCAATGCTCCAACTGTAAACCTATAGAAGAAATGGTAGTAAAGGCGAAATTGCGGTGGACCGGGCATGTGATACGGATAGGCAATCACAGACTTCCAAAACGCGTCTTGTACGGGGAAGTGATGGGCAAGCGAAGAGTTGGTGGGCAGAGTAAGCGCTATAAGGACAGTCTGCGAGAGTCGCTTACTTTGTGGAGGTAGCCTGAGGACTGGGAGCGGGTTGCTCAGGACCGTGATGGGTGGAGAGCCGTATATTCTCGGGCTGATGACGTCTCAGCGTCTAGACGTGTGAGAAATAGTCAGCTCGCTGCGAAAACAGCAGCATGACTGGGAGAAAACAGCAGCAGATATATTGTAGTTAAATGCCGTAGTATTGTTGCTTATAATCTGGTACCCGATGAAGAAAAAAATCGAATACAAGCAGCAAATACTGAAATTCCTTGCCCTATAGGCAACAGAATGTCACAAATAAACTAACTTAGTCGGTAGCACCAACGTCAAGTACCTTGATACCACTTTGTATTGCTCCTTTTATTACACCCATGGGTAATGAGCAAGGCAAAATAATTTATTGCCATGCAACACCTTTTTTTTGTTTTAGTATAATTATGGCTTGATTCCCGATGGTACCCTAAAAAAAGGTCCTATAATTTATCTGCTAATAATACTCACGCGCCGAGCAACACTGATACTTGTGGAAATATACAAGTGATATCTCTCCACAAGCATCAGTGTTGACAACACATGAAATGAGGAAACGCAACTTTAATGCCTACTCTAGAGGTTCACAACCCAAAATCTCGGTTATTGGGGCCAAAGATAATATTGTGTACCGACCACGCTCTTTAAAATGTCCGAGACACTATTTTTTGTATGTAAAAGGGTACCATATGAACAATAAAAAAAACGAATTGCCATTTGGCAATTTCCTCTAAATAACCGAACATAATTTAATTTAAGTCTTAAGTGAAAACCAGCTTGGAACTTTTCAATAAAATTGAGTACAGAAATCGGACGCTGCGAATCCTAGGTCGAAAACAGGTGTTTTATCAATTTGTTCATGAGGATGTCGTCCATATTAATATTTTTGTTTAAATACAACTTAAAATTTATGATAAGCCCAAGATAATGCTATTTCTTAACATCGGTTAGTTCTAAAGCGTATCGAGAAATTAAGGAAGATAAAAATTAATCACAAGGAAATATGACCTTCCAGCCCAGGGGTTTCACCCCTGTTGAAACCCTTTCAAAAAATTAAAAAATGTTTTCTGTGTGATTTTCACTTAAGGTTTGTTAAATATATTTTTGATTGGAAGGAGGGGTTTACCATATAAGGTCCCCGTCAGGTTTTTAATTAGGCTTTCGTTGCATACTGAACCACCTGCTGGACTAATGCAGCAATCTCTTCCAATTTACTAGAAATACGTTAAAGAGGTCTTATGTAAAAACAAGATTGCAATCCTTTTTATCAAAATCTAGTTTCCAACGAGAATCAAATCTGCGACTATGGGCTGAAATATAAACTTCTTACCAACTGGTCCACGGAGGTACAACGAAAGTGTAATACAATAAAAAAAAATGGCTTTCATAATTTATTTGTATCGGCTGTAAAGGTTTCAAAGTCAATTAGCTAATTCTTTTCAGGACAAATGATGGTGATTCTGCCTAAAAATGCCACCAATGTATGCTGAGTGATACACGCACAGTTGAAAGCATAACGTGTCAGCAAACAGTACTTAAGAGAGGATTTTTTTACTAGTCGTGGAGAGACCCATATTAGTGTGGCAAGGAAAAATCTAATAGCTGAAAATAATTATGATAATTTTACAATACAAATATAACTAAAAAGTCCAATATTTGATGAAATACAGCTTCAATATTTCACTCAATCATTTTCATGTTCGGACAATCAATCATTCATTATTTTTGTCACATATTTCCCGTAGCAGGCAACAAAAATTCCAGTGTCCAATCAGGTCTTATTCTGAGCATTTAGTAAATACATACATACACCATAACACTGTTTCTCTATCGGAGTAGGCAAAAAGGACAAAAATATCGACTTCCTTATCAGGGCACACATATTTTGCCTCGTCTACAACCATATATTCATTGGTCTTCCTCGACCTGCCTTCTTCTCACATTTGCATTTTTCTTCTCACTGTCATGTCAGGTCCCCCCAACGTTGAATATCACTTGAGAGTAGACATATTTGTCCCCGGCAGCCCGAAAAAGATCTCCAACACCCCTTAAGCCAGTCCAATCACGTTTATTGCGGAGCCAGGAGATTGGCTTCCTGACAACACCTCTTCGGCCTTCTATTTTGCCTTGGATGATCAGGTGCAGTATTTTGTACTTCACTCCTCTAAGTACATGACCCAAGTAGGACACCTTTCGGATTTTAATATTAGTCAGCAGCTCTCTATCAACTGTGGTTCTTTGAAAAACCCTTGTGTTGCTGACCATATCCGTCCAGGGTAGGGTATCCGTAGCATTTTCCGGTGCATACACATTTCGAATGCTTCCAGTCGGTTCATACTACTATCTTTGAGGGTCCATGATTCCACTCCATGCAATAACTTTGACCAAACGTAGCATTTGACTAACCGTTGTCGAAGTTTCAAGTTTAGATTATCATCGCAGAATACGCTTCTCATTTTATTAAAAGCCGCACGAGATGATTCAATTCTGCACTTAACTTCGGTTTCTGGGTCGAGATCTTCCACTAAGATACACATTTGCATAAGTCTTCAGTTTTTTTTCCATTTATTCGTTTTACATACATACACCATACTATAGAGTTTTTCTTCATTTTAATTAATACATCAGCCTAAAGTTCACGTTATCCCTAAAAACCTCATACAGTTTTTTTTTAACACATGATATATTTTTCTCAGCAATAATTTAGCTTTTTTTTGTCATTTTCCACGTTCACATTTCACTCTGATATCTCAAAGCTGGTACTAAAATACAGACTATCATCTTAGAATCCATAATCTGAATGAGGCTTTCGCGGTTCGGCTTATCAGTTTTATAAGGTCTTTCGGAGTTGTTTTGAAGCTTTCGCGGTTCTTGGTGTTAGATGTATAAGATATTTTGGAGTATTGCACTACGTGGTTTGGCTTAGGATGTCGTCAAAGTTGATAACAAATAAGACCTGAAAATGAAAACTGCAATGTTTTCGAAACATCAGCATCATAAGCTAAACCACGCGGTAGAACACGAAGACACATATCTGGTCTCTTATTTCCAGGGATTGTTTGTAATCGATTTTGTCATAAGTTTTAAGGCGATGTTGATTACGAATAATCCCTGAAAATTATAACTGAAACGTTTTTTTAAATATCGGCGTCATCAGTCAAATCACGTGGTATAACGCTTTAAAAAAACCTAATATAACTGTATAATATAGTCTTTCTAATTCTGAAAAGTTTTTATTTAAAGGTAAACGTTTATGTTTTTGTTACCCATTGTTAGTTTTGTTGGAACATTGTATATCTCAGTATGTTGGAAAGACTTATAGTTAAATTTTATATACAATAGATGTATAAAAAGTTGAAATTGGTGGACAAGTGAGTTTCCAAGTAAATAGAAATAGTAAGTTATTGTATATAATCCCGACGTGGCCCACAGTAACGGGAAAACTTTATAATTGCCAATTCTACGAGCTTAACAGGTGTTAGCTTATTTATTCCGCTTATCCGAGTGTATAATGTGTAAATTTTGAAAATTATATTGGCTGGTACAACTGTTTTATGTTTGAAATCATTATTAGAAATTTCTAATTCATAATATTTTACGTACAATGAAAAAAAAGTTATTCAAAGCGAAATGTTGTTACCTACAAACAACGTACACACCGTTTCTCTGTTGTGGTAGACAGATAAGAAAGAATACCTTTTTTTCATAATACTGTAATTTGTAGGTTAAGTAATCTATGGAAATTTTCAGAGATAGATTTTGACAAGACATAAACAAAAATTTAGGAAAAAAAAAACAATTTCACATATTCAAATTAGAAAATAAACAGATAGAAAATAAGAATGGCCTTGTAATTTATTTTTAACAAACACTGTTTATTCCACTTTTTTATGACGGTATAACCCTCACAGTTTCAAGGCTTTCACCTCATCTTCAGGGGAGCGCAAACAAGACTAAATGCTGTTCGGACTGGCACCGATATAGACACTTCAACTGTTGGAGGCGGGAGGGGTGAGGGGAAGGCTAGGTATAATTTCGGCCAAGAGCGGGGAGGTTTTGGGGAAATAACTATTCAACAGATGCTCTGATCGGTATACTGACCTAGAAATTTCTAGGGCCTCTAATCTGTCCAATCTATTTCCGTTGCCGCTAATATGTAAGAATTTAGCATCATCGATAGAAAAAGTATGATTCTCACGGTGACAATGATTAGCCATTTCAGAATAAATTAGAGGATTTGTTAAGGCGGATTTGTGTTCACGAAATCTCTTTTCAAAAGATCTTCCTGTCTTTCTTATATAGAAATTATCACAGTCGGCACATAAAAGTTTATACACACCACTGTTGCTAAGTATTCCATTTTTGCCTTTCCCATTAAATAAGAGTTTCCGGAGATTAAAGTTAGTGTAAAAAGCTGGCTTTATGTGACTTGGAATATTTTTGGTTATTTCATTTGATATATTTTTTATATGAAGATGAGGTGAAAGCCTTGAAACCGGTAGGGTTATACCGTCATAAAAAAGGGGAATAAACAGTGTTTGTTAAAAATAAATTACACTCTCTTTAAACCTCCACAACGTTAATGCCTTAACTATAAACAACATAAGAATGGCCTTATTGGTAATGCATATGTCTTCTTACCTGGGCGTAATGGGTTCGATTCCCGATGGAACCTAAACTATTTTAAAAAGATTCAAGACTGCTTTTCACCCAAAGCCTCTTTAACATACTCCGGGTAGGTTGGAAAAGCTTGTCACAAGACAATATACTCGCAATGCAGTACTTACTTTTTATAACAAAAGTGAAAGATAACCTATACATTGTCATCAAGAATGATCATGCAGATGAAATATATCTCCATGTGTATTGGTTTATTCTGTTTATTTCCCTTCAATATAATCACACATTTTTAAGTTGTTTTCCTTCAATATAAGCACACATTCTTGACAGATCAAAACCAAAGTTTGTATGGCAGGGAGATTTACATAGTTCAATAGACAACTTTATGTAGTGTCGTTTTGAGAGCAAATTAAGTTATTTCCCTTCAATATAAGCACACATTCTTAAGTTGTTTCCCTTCAATATAAGAACACATTCTTGACAGATCAAACCCAAAGTTTATATGGCAGGGAGATTTACATAGTTCAATAGACAACTTTATGTAGTGTCGTTTTGAGAGCAAATTTTCCTCAAACTTCGAACTTAAAATTACTAAACAAATCAAGTTTGGCAGCTATAGCAGCGCCCGAGCGAATCGTGTAATACACTTTATAGTTGATTCAAAAAAATCCACTTGTCAATAATCCCACAAGGTTGTACTGTATACAAACAAATATTGTACAGTACAACCTAGTGTCAATCAACCACATTTTTTCAATCAACCATAAAGTGTAAGCCTGAAAACTGAAAAAAACTTTTTTAAAATGGGGGTTTCAGCGGAAATCGAACCTGCCACCTCCTGGTCTTATCAATTAGGCCACGGAGGTCATCACATCAACGATCACGGAGGTCATCACATCACATGACGATCGATAGGTTAAATGTGCTGCAGCCTTCCGTTAGGCAAAGTTTTTTTAAAAGCCTTATATATATGTTACTTTATAGAGTTATAAACATTTGTGATACGTTGCATATAGGCTACAGAGAAATATAAATTCAAGTGTAAATCTGTCCAAGAATAAAACAAGTCCGGAAATTAACGAGTCAGGATTCGAATCTGGGGCGCCCGCTTATTCAGTGTGAATGTTAACCGTTGGACCACGGCCGCAGACGAACGGTCGTTGTCTTCAAAAGTGTAATACAATATAATAACTAAGATTTCAAAAATGTTACCGAAGATAGGAAAAAAGGGAAGTAAACGTAGGAAAATAAATGTATTATATTTATGAATACGGAAAAATATACCCCATACAAATATATCATCACGTCATCTCTTTCGGGGTAAGCAGAGAAAACTGATTCCAAACTTGTTCATGAAAGCATACAACTTTCGCCTTTAGCACATACATACAACTTGTCATGCACAATCTTATATTATTCATGCATTTCTTATAACTTATTAAAAAAAAGGCCATTTGATCCAGTCACGTTTTCCTCGGTCCAACTCTTCTACGTACACTTAAAACTTTTTTCTGACTTGTATAGAAGCTTAGTCAATCTTTCATCATTCATTCTCTCCGCATTTCTTATATATCTTAAAGCCCATTTTTTCATCTTACTTTAAAACATCAATTTAATACTGTCTTATTTCATACATTGATACTCTACAAATTTTCTTTTGTGTACACATCTCTACTGCAATAATCTTATTTTTATCCCTTTTCTGTCTAGTTCAAGGTTTACTTCCACATGTCAAGATGTTACACAACTTCGTTAAATAAATATGTTATTAATTTTAATGCGCTGTTTAAAACCACAGTTTTACATGGACAGTAAAGAACATAGTGATGAAGAAAGAGCGTTAAACTGAAAATACTAATGGGATATTTCTGCTGTAATATCCTTTTCAGAACTCTTGAACTTGCTACCTTTATATGCACAACCTTTTTATGTTTTATCAAAGTATTGCCTTTATTATGTTAATTTCACTCATGACCATATTTCGAAGGTCGTAATATTGGCCATTAAATAAAAAAATAAATTCTTCCAGTCCTGTGAACAAAGTAAATACCCTAGAGGGCCAGCAGCGAGTAGTGGGAGACCCGTGAAGAGCTGCCCTCTCAGCTAACCCCCGAGTATGAATAATTTATTAAGGCACCGCCAAACTTCAGAGGAGGGAAAGGAAAATGGGGAATGGCTTGAGAGAAATAAAATCCATATTAAGGGTTGCCATTAATATTATATGTATTTATGATCATTTACCATAGACAGTGGCAACTCGACATGGCAGAAATGGAAAATTTGTACCAGGATAGAACGAAATGGAGATGCTTTATCTCTGCTTATCCTAATAGGGACATGGCGTGATGGTGATGATGATAATACAGATGAGAAAACATCTGAAAGTGAAACCAATATAATTAAAATCTTTACCATCATCTTCGCAGTCACGCCATATCCTTTTTGGGTTAGGTAGAGAGAACAAATCTTCATTTATTCTTACCTAGCATAATTTTCGCTTCTCCCATCCAATGAGTTAGTCATGCGTTAACTAATATATAAAAAAACCAGCCTTCCTTTTAAATTGATTAATTTATGTTCTTCAAACTTTTTGTATATTTATATTGTATTATACTTTATAAAAAGTATAACTTAGTGGGCTTATTGCCATGTGGCAATATCTTCCAGCTAACCAGAAGGAGACCTTAAGTTAAAACCAGACAGGATTCCTTTTTGAAAAAATCCGAGTGTCTACGGGAATCGAACCTGCAATATCTGAGTTGAGAGACAAGTGTCTTACCAACTAGGGCACGGATATCGTCTGTACTACCCGTACAGATAATGCTTGAATTTTTTTTATCATTCCTACTACTACGTGGCCGAATCATCTGAAAGCTTCATTCATATTTTGAGCACTGTATCGTATTCTCTATGCTATCGTTAATTTGTTTTTTTTCTAAACATTATATTTTATTAAACTTTCGTTGTATACAGTACAACCTGGCGAGCTTATTGTCGCGTGGCATTAGCTTCCAATCAATCACAAAGGTTTTCAAGAGATCTTCAGTAAACACTAGACTGGAATCTTTTAAAAAAAAAATTGGATTCCAACGAAAATTAAATCCGCAATCTCCGGAAAGGGAGACAAGTGTCTTGCCAATTAGGCCATGGAGGTCGTCTAATATTATATAATGCACTACGTGACTCAGTTGGCAAGACGCTTGTTCTAAACTGGGGGCTGTGAGTTGGATTCCTGCTTGTGCCTGATTTTTTTAAAGGGTCCCAGTCTGGCGTTTACTTAAGACCTCATTAAAATATTTTTGTTTGTTGGAAGTTATTACCACATGGCAATTAACCCTCCAGGATGTTGCTAAATGCAACAAAAATTTTATACTATACAAAACATTATGCACATCGGACAAATTTCCATTTAATATTGGATTAAGGATAGTTATTGATATTTAAAAAAAAGTGGGCATATGACGTTTGTAACCGCCTTATTTCATACTTTGTAAAATTTGGATACCCTGTTTTGTTAAAATTTTAGTTTTCTTTTTCGAATACGAGTATGTTATGGATCCTATATATGTTATTGTATCAAAATTTGCTAATTTGCCTTACATTTAACATAAAATGACCACTCACAATATTTACAAGAGAATAATTAAAAACGTTTGCGATAAAATAAAATGAAGATATTATTACGGAAACAGGATATTTGTTTTCCTCTTAGTACCTAACCAAGAAGTGGCATGGCCCACTGTTTATACCCGCAGACTATAAACACGTGTTTAGGCATAACGACTACACATACTATAACCACGTGTTTAGACATAACGACTACACAGACTATAACCACGTGTTTAGACATAACGACTTCAAAATACACTTTGAGTTGGTTGGCATATGTACAAATCTGAAAACGATTTAATAAAAAAAGACTTATAACATTTTTTTAAGCGTAAATGTGAGTGTTAGTTCGCCTAGTCGTTCGTAGAATTCATAGCATCCTTCTTCAGTACCACATTTCAAATTCATTCATTTAATGTCTCTCGCTAGTTCTCAGAGTCCACATCTACACGCCATGTAAATATTCTACCTTTAACCTAAAACATTGTCGTTGGAAGATATTGCTAGTTAGAAATATTCTCAACATTTTGTTCAAATCCTGAAACACAAAACAATCATACCAATACAATACATTAGAGATTAAATATAGCATACGTTATTTATTTCATAAAAATATAGCATATTTATTTCATTAAAATAAAGCATATTTATTTCATTTAAATATAGCATGTTTATTTTTATTCGTAGCTTTTTTATTTTTTTTTATTAAACAAGTAAATTACTATACAAACATTTGTCAAGGCTATACCTATATACACATTTATTACTTAACTAATCTTAATTATATGTTATAATTTATGCACTTATTTAAACTTATTTTCCTACATATCATTTTATTTTATTTATTCAATCTTAATATATGAGATCTTAGAAATAATTAACACCTACATACTACTTATAACTAGATAACAATTCTAACACTTATTATTCAGCAAAAACAAGTCCACTCGTTCAGGCTACTTGTATTCCATCACATTCACTCAGACCTTGGTCGTCCCAGCTAATACTGTAGGTGGACTAGTCAGGCAACAGATAATGCTTCGGGAGCTTGTGCTTATAACGGAAGGGTAGGTCGGATTTACTCTCGTAAGCCCCCAGGGCAGCGACTAAGGGATTTCTGTGATTTTGTTGGCTTTTATAGAACTTCACGGTCCAAGCGAGGATGCGGTGTTGTAGGGTTTCTTCTCGCTGTTCAGCGTGAAGTCGGGTAAGATTTGTTCTGGGATGGTTGTTAAAAGATATCTTGAATGCCTTGTTCTGCACTCTCTGGAGTTTCAGGTGATCCGTATTGCTCACACTACCCCTGAAAGTTTATTGCTAGGCATGTATTTTTTTTGTTTTCATACAAATATACCATCAAGCCATTTTACTAATGACGTTATCAAAGAAAACAGAGTGCCAGAGTTTCCTATCTCGGCACACATATTTCACTTCTTTCAAATCCAAACCTTCTCAAACAACTATTACAATTTATCAGACTTTTTACATTATCTTTTTTCAGTATATCATCAACATGAGACTAAATCAGCATTGTTACTAAAATACTGTTTTTGAGCTATTATCTTAGCAGATTTTGATACCGTCTAGTTTGATTATGTATTGTTTAGAACCCCATTGCCTTTTTTTCTTATCAGTACATGTCGTTAATTTAACGCCGACAATTTGCATAGCGACGTTGAGTGAATAGACTGTCCTCAAGGGCGCTCTAAATTAGGATGCGCGTTAGTCTTCCATCATTTAAGAAAATACAAACTAAATGGAAGAACTCTTCAACTTTCCTTTCCATCACCATGACTTTGGGACCGACATAATAAAACATGAAAATTCTTAATAAATATTGAGTAAATCATTTTGTAGCTACCTACGTCCCCTAAATAAATTTGAATTGTCAAACATACTTTATTGTTAATATTGTAAACATACAGGGTCAACGACCGATGAATTATTTACAAATTGTCACAAACTAGAAACGTCAAATTTATTCACACGCAAACATTATTTTTACACTGCATACCAAGGTAGAAAGAGAACACATCGCTTCCAACGTGATAGCACGCGCAGGAGTGAGATGGGGATATACAACGAGCGCATTGACGCGGCCCGTTCCGAAATAAATAAATATCTACCCGTAAATCAGTGCACGCGCAAGAGAGGGACAGAATATGTATCGTGAGCGCATTCACTCATTACTATAAAAATACCTACTTGTAGAGAAATAAACATTATTATTTATTATTCATTCAACTGTCAAGACTTGTTATTATTTGCCCGCTGTTCACTTTCGCTTTTATCCGCATTCCTGAGATTTATATTTAAAATAAATACAAATCAAAATCATCACGACGTATCAAGATAAGCAACTCGCTACATTGATGACCCTGAACGAAAAGGAACGCAGAATTCGACTAAAACGAATATAGCGATGTCAACATCAACATCATCAGCACGTCCTAATAGGACACATGCTACATTGATAACGAACATCGCTACAATTTGTTAACTTCTGAGTGGTAGTTATGAATTTTGTAGCACCTTGAAATGTTGAAAATATATAATAGTATTTTAAAATTTCAACTTAAGAAAGAAGCTTCGCCATGTTTGATATCGGAGTATCTGTGGACCTTAAATTTAAATTGTATTATTCTACAACAGCCAAATTATTATATTGTATTGAATAATATGTATTTCTTATTTGTATAAAACACAGCTAAGTGGGTTTCTTGCCATGTGACAATCACTTCCAACGGAACATAAATATACTAAACATATTAAGTTAAATCTAGACTGAAATGTTTTTAATAATAAATTGGGTACCAACGGAAAACCAACGTGCGATCTCTATATTGGAAGAAAGGTTTTATTACAATAAGACCACGGAAATCGTCACTTGTTGTTTAACTTCTAAAATACTTATCATCTTCTTACTGGGAGAATATTCTCAATCTAGTTATTTGTCATCTTATTTTGAGAGATATCAACAGAGAGGTTTGAGTTATTTTTAAAATACGTGTTTTCAAATTATATGACCCCTTCACCCTAGAAGGGTCCTGATAATTTGTTTAAGGAAACTTTCAACCCCCCAGGACAACAATAAATACATGAGAAAATAGACCTGAATAAAAAAAACAGTTCGGAAGTGAATCCATCGGGAATCGAATCATGAATAGTCCAAGTTACTTTAGGGTTAAAAGGGTAATATTGGAGTTTTGTTGTAAGAGCTTTAATTTAACAATGTAATATAACTAAACATAAATTCAAATTGACTCGATTTTCTGAAAGTATTCAACCATGATAAAATCTCCAATGAAAATAATTAACATGAAATCGTCAAGCTAATGCTTTTAACAAAACTTTGATAGTATGAATATTTTTAATGAGAAATTCTCGTAGAGCTTTTAAATATTGGTCAGAGCTTTTATGTGGGTAGGAGCTTTGACGATAGGTCTAGGACTTTTTCTCAGTATTTACCCGAATATGTTTTCCTCGTATAATTCTTATTCGAAGGGCAATTTTTTGATGTGAATGTCTATTATCAAAAATTCTTTTTATGGTATGTTTTCGGTTCGTATTTTTTTTCTTAATAAAAACGATTTTTATTTATTTCATTGCTATATCTAGGTCACTTAAATCGATGCTTTGGTTTTTTTTACATTTTGTGAATCCGCGTATTTCTGCCACCCTTTTGTGAATTTCTGCCGCCCTTTTGTGAATCCGCGTATGGGGTATAAAGATTTCTAAAATATAGTTATAAAATTTTATACTTAAACATATTTGTTTCTTTTACTATATATTTCCTATTTGGACAATTCAGATATTTTTAATATATAGTATTCGCCCGAATATCACATCAATATTAAGTAATAGCTACTAACTTTGTGCTCTCCCTTCTTAATATAAATTACGTAATACAAACAAAACATTAAGGACAATACTTTGCTTCTAGAGTTGAGTTACCCTGCATCAACATGTAGGAAGGTTTTAATTATGCAAAGCAACTTACATTTCGTTCTACTAATGAGGCCATGTGTTTTCTATATCTCAAGATCTATCCATAAAATTCAAACAAAATTTAAAAAAAATCCAATATTTGTTCTATGTATGCGTTATTCCACTAAAAACAAATCTGAGTTCTTTACCTCTATAAAATAAGTCTTCGACAATTACGTAAGTCTGCTTGGTGAAGTTTGGTAATATTTTATGTATATGTACATATATTGAACTTAAATATACATATAATTATTAAATCATTTTAAAACAATGACTGTAATTTATTATTACTACTGCTTTTAGTATCTTCATGTTAGTTTTAGATAAAGTTTTGTATTATTTGTCAATAATTTTAAGTACTTTATAACCTGTCACATGTTTATTTGTTTATGAACATGTGACAGGTTAATTAAATAAATACATAAATTGGTTATTACAATAAAATAATGTGTTCGGTTTATCTAGGGTTCCGGTTTTAAATTTACAGAACTCTATATTTATTACTTAATATTCTTATGCAGTTAGATGGCATCCCACATGATAGCAAAAATAATAAATGGTCAATTTATATAGGTCATTTTCAGAAATATCTCCTCAAGTGAGCTCTAATGCTCGGGACCCACTTTATTTGGAGGATTAAAAATATTCCACATTAAATATTTTAAAAAATGAATACAAAGATAGGAAGGTGTTGACTGCGGCCGTTAGACAAGGTACTTCTTCGCGTATGCATTAGTTTAAAAATACTTATTTGGTAAGAAAAACACTGACAACTTCTAACAAAGGGAAGAAATAAGAAGAAGAACGTTTGAAGATATTCCGATATAATAAAGTAACACATTCGGCTTAAGGTGTAATGTTTATGTTTATTCATATATGTTGATAAGACCTCTCAAAAATACTGTCACCCATATACATATCTAACACTAAGAGGCAGACAATTCCCTACCACAGGACCAGCAACTGCAAAAGTGATATAATAATACGACGCCCTATTGAATCGTCATACATGATTCATTCGGGTGCTGTTATAGCTGTCAGACGTGATTTGTTTAATACTAGTGAGCTCGAATCTCAAGTAAGAGCGCCTTTGAGAATAATTTGCTCTCTAAACGGCGTTATAAAAAATTGTCCTTTGAATGAATGAACATCTCTGAAACACAGATTCGAAAAATACAACATTAACAACAAAACTGTATTATTTTTTAAACCAATAAATATAATTGAAAAAAAAAAACTATTTCGAGTTCCTGCGAAGAAACTTCCAGCATAGAAGCGGTAAACTTGTTCTGACCCACTCCGATAGATGATCAAATTTGATTATGTTTTACGATACCCCATGCTTTATGTGGTCACGCAGGACCGTTAGTATGGGGACGTTACGTTTATTTAATCAACTTGGTCCTTTATAAAAGAATGATTACCTTTTATTTGATGGTGATATGTATGTATGTATTATATTTCGTTATACTTAATATGGGAGAAAAATGAACAATAAAAAACTTTTTTTTACAGAATGAAAAGTTGTACATAACATGTATGTTACTTTTCAAACAATGGTGTTGATTTTGATTATTCGTCAAACTTGTAGGCGTCTAATCTATATAAAAGTAGTCAAAATATAATATGGGCTTATAATCAAGGTTAATTTGAAAAGCTCTTAAGACTTCCAAGTGCAGCGGCGGCCGGTCCCGAGGTGCGCCGAACCGGAGAAACAATTCGCAATATAGAGAAATTGGCTCAAGGTTTACCGTATGTCTCTATCTGCTCTATATGAATCTATGTTTTCGTCTTCCGAGTTTGAATTGGCCAACTTGGCCGGTCAATTTGAAAGGAATATTTTTTTAAATTTTACTTAAATTTTTTTTTGAATTTTCACTTAAATAAAAATACTCGTATTATTTGTCAGTATTCTTATATTTATTTAATATGTAACATTTTTGGAAGTCATGTTCGCGAATATATAGGATAATTTAATTATTGCGAATTATTTATCCGGCTCAGCGCACCAACGCACCCCGAGACCAGCCGCCGTTGTCCAAATGAACAGCTTTTTTAAGACTTTGGCTTTCTGAGCATCAGAGAAATGTATATAATGAAAATAGTTCTCATGATTTACAAAAGTTCTGGAGCTCACAGGATGATTGGCCACATTTATCAGACTAGGAACAATAGTAGAGGGAATATCATTCCTCCCTTCACTTCGTAGCTCAAAAAGCAGTCGTTAAGGGTAGTCCAGTTGCGTCTCTCACTTGGTCAGTCCAAAATATTGGGATTCTTCCTCTCGTGCGTCGTCCTTCCACGCCTCCAGTAACCATAAACCTCTTTAAACTGTCTCATGAGCAATGTGCTCGAAGAATCTGAGGACTCGTCGAAGGCACATTGTTGACAATCTATCGGTGATTCTCAGTCCTTCGATAATGGAGGCGTTATTTCGTCTTGCTGTCCATGGAATCTATAACATCCTTCTTCAGTACCGCATTTCAAATGCATCTATTCTACGTCTCTCGTTTGCTCTGAGAGTTCAAGTCTCAACTACGAGGCATATCCAGAAAGTAAGTGTACTGAATTTTTGTAGGTTACAATTTTTTTTATTTAAACAAAAAAATTACGTGGTTACCGTAGTACATATATAAGCTATTTTTCGACATAGTCGCCATTCCTCTCAATGCAGGTGGTGAAGCGGGGTATCAACTTTTTGATGCCTTCCTCGAATTAGTTTCCCGCCAACCCCTCCGTCCACTTCTCCACGTCCTCCTTTAGATCCTCGTCGGTTGAAAACCTTTTTCCACCCATGTACAGCTTCAGGGAGGTAAAGAGATAGTAATCTGAAGGTGCTAGGTCAGGGGAATGCGCGGGATGGTTCAGGACATCCCATTTAAACGAGGCGAGCAGTTCCTTCGTGGCGTTGGCCGTGTGTGGTCTGGCATTGTCGTGCAGCAGGCATACTCCCTTTGTCAGCATGCCTCTCCTCTTGTTCTGAATCGCCCTCCGCAATTTTTTTAGGGTCTCACAGTATCTTGCAGAGTTGATGGTCTCCCCTTGAGGCATATATTCAATTAAAATTATGCCTTGACAGTCCCAAAACACGGATGCCATGATTTTCTTGGCTGAAATTGTGGTTTTGAACTTTTTGGCGGAGGGTGAAGAGGTGTGACGTGACCGTTTTTAAACTCGCGACACCACTTGTACACACTCGTACGATTCATAGCTTTATCACCATATGCAGTTTTCACCTCATTATAAACCTCAACCGGAGGTTTTCCCTTCCAAACGAGATAACGGATGACGCCGCGTATTTCGCACTTGGCGGGAGATTGGATTGACATTTTTCACGAAACGTGTTGTTGCGTCGACACTTCTCAACGTACTGACCTCGAACCGGTCTCGTTGCGGAGGGGAAGGGTCAGGCTACACGGAAGTGTAGCCAACATGTCGAAAATAAAATCCATCCGGTCGTGATAGCCTCAGTACACTTATTTTCTGGATACGCATAGTACAAAGACGAGATAATATATTATATTTAGTGTTCAAAGGATTAAAACTTCTTTTGAACAAAGGCATAATATATATTTTAGTACCTAGGACTGGAAGCCATTTAGCATTTTAAAGCTTAAATGCACACTGAATGAATGACTCTTTTCTGAGGGCATTGCTGAATCTGCGAGAATGTTGTTGCACATTGAGAAATAAAAAAATATCAACGATATTATTTTTTTTCGTCCGTGGATTTTTGTGTTAAAATGCATTTTTTAGTATTTGTACGTTATATAACAATTTGAGTTAGGTGTTTGTTTGTGGTATCTTATTATTATTGTTTTTTTTTTAAAGTAGTTTCTTGAACTATAAAAGTGCAAATTTCACTCATATAAAGATATGGTTTTTAAATATTCTTTTTAGTGATGATAGCATTTAATTGACACATGTTAAATGTGTCAATTAAAATATAATTTAAATTAACTATTAAATTAAAAACACATTCTCATTTGATACGCTGGTTGACTTAACACAGGAATTCCTAGTTAGTAAGCCAGCAGGTCTACGGTATCTGGACATAGTAATTAAGCATGATGAATGAAAGGGATATGTTATTTTAATAATTATTGAAATGTATCTCCTCTGTGTTATTATTGTATATTTCGTTGTCATGTAAAATTGATATATAAATAAAATTAAAAAAGACCTTTACTCAGCATCGAGAAGATTGAGGCATAAATCGATAAAAAATAGAATTTTATCGTAAAGTTAAGCTCCAAGCTTAACCGATAAATACGTACTGCCTTACCCAAATCACCCTCCGAGGTAACTAATTAAAGACTTACCACAACCAACTCATGCGATTAAAACGTAAACTAAAACCCGACTTATTCGTTATTACTTAAGCTTTTAGTGCTATTTTATTTAGAAATTTCTTTTCTTCTTTTATTTTTAATCACCGCCACTTGAGGCAGTTCAATGATAATACAACAATCAATCGAAGACGGCTCTGATGGACATACCGAAAATTGAGTACCAGCGGTGTTTCGAGGATTGAATCAAGCGCTGGTGTAAGTGCGTTGCAGTCGATGGGGAGTACTTTGAAGGGGACCATATCGATTTTGATGAATAAACTTGTATTTTCGATTTTATGAATAAAGTCCTAAAACTTTTTGATCAAGGTAGTAGTACTGTTTACAAGGTAATACCGTTTTACATCCCGCCACACCCCTAGTTAGACTATATTAAGCCTCTATTCCGCAGACATCTCGAACTATTTACTTTTGACTCCAAGTATCTGTCAGGACACGGATAGAAACTACACCCTGTAAACTGCATGGCCCTGAAGGCTAAACTTGATGGAGGGGCACAGAAGTTGATCACTTCAGCTTTTGTGTTTTCTTTATCCTCTCTCATAATTCTTCTAACTTTTATGTACATTAGCATATCCCAAAGCATTTCTACATCACTCTTGCTCCTACCTTTCATCCAGAAGTGCACAATTCACCTAAGTCTAGTACTAGCTACATCCGTAAATACTGTGTGTTGGCAACAGAGCTCACAATATATACAAAATGTTTACAATTCATATACCATATACTATGGTGACGCAGAGGGCCATGGAGAGAAGAATGTTAAATATCTCTCTGAGGGATAGGAGAACCAATCAATGGATAAGGCAGCAGACCAAAGTAGCTGATGTCGCCGAAAGAGTCGCCATTCAGAAGTGGAATTGCGCAGGACACATTGCCAGATGCACAGATGAACCCAGAGAGTGCTGGAGTGGCGCCCAAGACAGGGAAGAAGAAGTGTGAGCCGTCCTCAGACACGGTGGTCAGACATCATTAGAAGAGTGGCCGGGAGCAACTGGAAACAATGTGCTCAGGAAAGAGAGGAATGGAGGAGGAGATGGGAGGCCTATGTTCAACTTTGGACGGAGACGGGATGATGATGATGGTGTGGAAGGCAATGGGAAATCACCGCATTATTTCCTCCAAGAAAACCACTTGAGTATACCCAATAATTTGTGGGTCATGTTTCTCAACATTGAGGTCATGACAAAAAAGAAGACAAAGATAATTTTTCTGTCTCCATCGCTTCTGGTCTTGGGCATGCTGAATACATTTCTCAAATAGGATCGTTTTATTTATACTGTTGAATATTGCATTCTTTTTGCTAGATTTTTTCTACTGATAAATGCAGTGGCAAAACTTCAAAATCACTCAGCAGCATTTTTCTTGCAGATGGCAATCTCCAGGCCTCATCAGCCTGCGGGTCGCGCCGCTCCAGCGGGCTGCGGCTCACACCACGCTGCTCTGTGGCTGGCAGTATGTCAGGGCAGGGCGCAGGGGGCAGCGACTCTAGGAGGGGCAGCGCACATCGGACTTCTCCAAGGGCCAGTCTTGCGCCCCCTCCTGACTTGGACATCACCGAGGATGGAACTGTCGTGCTCAGGTAAGAGCTTTTGTACTGATTAAATATTGTCAAAGGTTTTTATTATAGACGTACTTTAGTAAAATCGTAGATTTTGATTGAAAATTTAATGATTTTCTCTAAATGTATAAATTTTCAAAGAAAACACTTATGTAAGATAAATTCAGATAATTTATTCTGGTTTCTGTATTAATAATTAGTCTATTGCAAAACCTTATTCAATTTTAAATAATTTCATAAAAAAAAACATTTATGTATATTATTTTTTAACTTTAAAAAGGATAATGCAATTATTGTACAAAACAGCAAAAATTTAAGTACAAAATGAAGAGTGGACAATTTATATAGCGTTGTGTGTAAAGCAGATTGCCCTCGAGAGCGCTGAAAAGCCAAGTCGAAAAGTTACAAGAAATTTCTCATAACATAAATTCATTATTATTTCGATGAAAAAATATCATTGGTTGTTTCAAAATTTAATTAAATATGCCATAAATGGAAACAAAATATAATTTTGAAACTGTCTATTTGTAAATTAATAGTGAAATAAATTACATCTCATAAACTTGTAATAAAATGTACCGTTTTGAAAATATTATTAAATAAACCTGATATGAAGTAATTATTAAATAAACCTGAAATGAAAATATACCAAAGTGAAACATAGCTTATGTTCATATGGTAATGAATTGAGGATTATATAATATTAATGTAAAAAAAATATACAAAATATTTAAATTGACAATATTATTCAATAAACCTCAAATTAACATTAAAAATAAAATATATACCGTTTATTAAAATTTATAATGAAATGAAGGTTATACTCGTATTTAAATATAAAAATATAAAAAATTACAATGTTATCAAATATACAGTACCCGGTGGTATGTAATACACATCGGGCATACATACATACTTGTACATACATACATACAAGTACCCGGCGGTAAGTAATACCATATCATTTGTAAAGCGTCGTCTCCGTCGCACGATGCGCTAACAGTCCGGTCCGTTACGGACTTCGTGTATGAATGACATAGACGACGTTCTACAAACGATGTGTATAACTTACCGCCGGGTACTTGTACGTCATATTTACTTGCATAATGAAACATATATTTAATTGAAATTCATAATGAAATGAACCTTCTTTGAAAATATGAAAAAATATCAAAATTGAATTTGCAAGATGTGCATGGTCGCGCGGTAATGCACTGGACTTCCGTGCAGAAGGTCGTCAGTTCGAACCCCGAACTTTGTTACTCTTATCGAACGACACAGGCACTTTTTCCGCCTAGTGTTCGATGGCATAAGGATACCTATGATTTCAGTCATATCTATTCTTAAAAAAATATATACGAGTATATCGAATATCGAACAGAATTCGAGCGAAATATTTAAGTAATTGTTTTTAATAGGTTTATTAAAACCGAAATCTTTCCGTCAAGAGACCATACACACTGTTGATATAGATGCTGCATTAACACCTGTCAGATATAATCACTACTCCAATAACAAACCGAGATCATTCCGCTTGAAGATAGCCTCGGGATAGCAGGAAGAAACACGTGTAGTGGGATTATTGTAATTAGTGAAATAACGAAGTCATTTATTGTTTAATATTGTTTCCGCCTGTTTGCAGAGTGTAAAGAAAGCTTTGAGTTTCTAAGGAATGAAAGATGGGAATATTCCGAGGTCCCTCGATGTTTGGGAGTATTCTTAGGTCATACCCTACCTTTCAAACAGCACTCACAGCATCAGTACAAAAAAGTCAGTGCTAGAAATAACATCCTTCGTAAACTTACTCGGACGTTACCTGAATAACGGGACTACATGCTCTGAGCAGGACCTGAATTTAGCGAATGATAGGGAGATCTCTGTTGCCCGCTTCTTGAAACAAATGGTATAATTGATAGTCTTCTTCTTCTTCTTTTAGGCCTGTTGGCCTGTTATGGTCCTGTACCATCGTTTCCCTCTTGTGACGTCGATTGCCAGCTGTCTTTCGCTCTTTTGGGAGGTCGTCCTGGAGATCTGTTTGCTCTGGAGATACTGTCCCTTGCCATTTTTGGTTCCGCCATTCTGGATACATGTTCGTTCCAGAACTTGCTTCTGTGTCATCCCCATCTGACAATATCTTCAACTTCGCACATCCTTCGGATTTCTGTGTTTCGTACTCTATCACGAAAGGTATTGCCAGCGATACTCCTGAGTTCCTTCATTTCGCTGGTTTGAAGGAGATTTTTGGTTCTGACAGTGTCGACTCTGGACTCTATGCTGTGTGTCATTATAGGACGGACACAGGTCTTGTATATCCTCACCTTGCTTTGGATGTTCATATATTTTTTTCCCAGATAGGGTTATTTCTTTTTTTGGGTTACAATCCTAGGATTGGTCTGCATCAAGCACTCGATCCATCCACTCATCACTTGCTTCTGTGTCGTCCCCATCTGACAATATCTTCAACTTCGCACATCCTTCGGATTTCTGTGTTTCGTACTCTATCACGAAAGGTATTGCCAGCGATACTCCTGAGTACCTTCATTTCGCTTTTAGAAAATATTCTGTTTTATCAATAAATCTAATCAACTTACTAACATTGCTGGCAACCCCTAAATTTGGTGAATAGCCATTAAAAATAACAGGCTGCAATAAATTTACAAGTACAAACAATTTCCTTTTTTGATTAACTTATAGCAAAATAAATTATTATGTTGTTTGAAAATAAATTTAATAATGAATTGTGTTGTTATTCTCCAAGGATTCGTTATAAAGGAATGCCCAGCTATCAATTTGTTATTTTAATATAATAATATGAATTAGCATTTTGAAATATACAAGCGATAAAGACGAGTTGAAAATATTAATAAGGTCAAATTAAAAATACAGGAGTTTTTCCTTTCACTGACTTTATATTAATCCATTAAATTTTAAGACTAGATTTCAGGACTAAGTGCTTTTCAGCAGATCGGAATATACTTGATATAAATATACAATAAAATATAAGTTTCGATTATCTTTTTTAATTTCCATAGAAAATCGGTATCCTTTCCTAAAGTAAAAAAAAACATAAAGATGCGTGAGACTCTCGCACTGTAGAAGTGAAACTTCTTAGCTCCTCGGAAAAGTTTTTTTTATGTATTGCTTTTTTTCCATTTGTTAATGATTTTTTGTAGAATTAAGAAATGGTTGTGTGGAATTTAATTCTAGAAAATCTCTCTTAATTAAATGAAAATATATAATTTTTTTTATTTTTTATAATAAATTATAATAATTTGAATAATAAATAATAATTTAAATCATAATATAATACACTTAATAATATTACATTTATATTCTTTAATATTTAATAAATTAATATTTTTATGTTATTATTAATTATTAAATTAATTATTTAATTATTATTATATTATTTTTATTATATTATTAATAATATTATACTATATTATTTATTAATTTTATTATAATATAATAATAATTAATTATTAACATAAAAGTATTATTATAATTATATGTTAAATATAAATTATACATTAAATAAATATTAAATATATGAATATAAAAATAAAACACAATATAACAAAAAAATTTAAATTTGAATAATATTTTTTACAATAACATAATATACTTAATAATATTAAAATACGTAATAATTATTATTAATAATAAATAATTATTAATATTTAAATAATTAATAATAATTTATTAATAAATAAAATATATAATAATATTAAATAAAAATGTAATAATAATTTAATAATAAAAATATAACACACCGTTTCACTTTTCGTGACATTCAGGCCAATTTGCCATACCGCGCCTATAGAAGTTTCACTTAAAAAAAAAGTTCCTACCACAAGTATGATATTTTCATTCCACAAGTATGATATTTTCCTTGATCAAATTGCCATGATGACTTCCATGGCGCGTTTGGTGAGTTCGTAAAACTTCAAAATAGGTTTTTTGGAATAATTTAGACATTTTTGGTTAATTTTACCATATTGTCGTGGACGGGGGTTTTCGATATTCTCAGCATATTAGCAATCTATGGTAATTATATATCAAAGCCTTTGATTCATTCATCATCAGTGATAATCGGTCTTCCATAGCGAGAACCATTTTTGAGTGTCGTGTAACCATTACGGATTTTTTTAAACCTAAATTAAACTACACGATCACTTACTGTATCGTCACCCTGCACTGTTCAAATATGTTTCTTGTTTGTGTCACATTTTTTTCTTAGCGTTAGTTAAAACCATAATGCGTCGAAAAATGATTTATTCATCTTCAAAAGGACGCTAATAAACCGCTACAACATTGGGTAAACCATTTCGAAAAATATGAAAATCATTTTTGAAGTGAACAATTTTTTAATAGTCATAACCACATAGTAAATAATAATAGATAAAAATAAATAAATATAGGTTTATTGATAGCATAATTATATATTTAAATATAGTACAATCCATAAAGACATACGAGTATATATCTCATGATAAATATCAGGAAATATATTGAAAAGAGAAGCTACCCAAAGGTCTCATCTCATAACACCCCATTTTGGCCGAGATACATCTCACCAATATAGGGTGAGCCCAGCCACGAGGACACCCGATGTTTATCAGCACACACTCTTGTACATGTAGATTAAGAAGAAAAGAAAACACAGAAAATAAATAAATGACATAAAAAGGTTAACTTACAAATACTATCTCAGATTAATTCAAATAAATAAATATAGGTTCTTTGACAGCAAAATAGTGTGTAAAAGAATAAATTTATTCCGAAATCGCACATATATCTCAAAATAAACTACAGAAATTATCCATATATCTCAAAATAAACTACAGAAATCACTCATATATCTCAAAATAAACTACATAAGTCACCCATATATCTCAAAATAAACTACAGAAATCACCCATATATCTCAAAATAAACTACAGAAATCACTCATATATCTCAAAATAAACTACAGAAATCACCCATATATCTCATAATAAACTACAGAAATCACCCATATATCTCAAAATAAACTGCAGAAAATACATTTAAGAGAGAATCTAGTAAAAAATCAGCTCATCCCACAACGTCTAGAAATACGAAACTTCTTTCTTAATAATCCAATATTTTTACTGTTTTTTTTAACCATAAAACCACCGTTTTAAAATATAACGTCTTCAAAGCAAAATTCATCAATGCCATATAAAACCGAGGAAATTTGTTCAAATAACGGTAAAATACTCAATCAGAGAATAGAAATAAATTCTATAAAAAGGTTGTTTCGGGTCAATAGTTGATAAAAGGTTGTTTTGGATCAAACGTAAATGTAAATTGAAAAGATCCATATTTCTAGAACCGTCACAATCCAATAAAAGCGTCAAAGGCTGAGGCTGATGCTGATGCGGAGCTCATTTCAATAATTTTGACCGAGCAAATCAAATTTGAAAATTTGCGCAGCCCTCGCAAAGGTTTCGCAAATAATACAACCTCTTCATTAAACGGGACATTGTGTCCTTTCAGAGAAATTACCCGCTGAAATATGCAAAGAGAGAGGGAAAATCCTATTTACCTCACCATGAAGTTGAATATATTTTAATTCATTTAAAATTTAATCATAATACTAAATAAAAATAAAACATTTTATAATAAAAATCAAAGGAAACTTTATACCAGTATAGTGCCTTTCCGAGAGCAGAGTATTCTCAAGTCCGCTTTAACTCGAAATTCGAACCCGCTATTATTATAATGATGTATATACTCGTATATTTATTCTAGTTTTAATGGTAAATACATCGCAGACCTATAAATTCTACATTTATAATAAAATAATGTGGATTCAAATTGTATTAATACTAAAACGTCTGCACCTGTGGTTTTCTCACTGAGTAAGCGGGCGGTTCCAATTGAATTCAGTTCCATACTACTTTTACTCTTAGACCATATTATGTTTGTCTGTAGCTTTTAAGCTGAATGCTATAAATTATTAAAGCTCCATTAAACAACACCAAATAAGCGCTATATAGAAGCCTCGAATGATTTAGGCACTTTTTATAAATTAATGATTGAGTAGCTGAGACAGTTTTAAAAAAAAATGTTGGGAATCTGATAACACATCGAAACACTGAAGACTGTGTAGCGTACCTACGTCCCCTAAATAAAATTGAATTGTCAACATAAGTTATTGTCAATATTGTAAACATACAGGGTCAACGACCGATGAATTATTTACAATTGTCACAAACAAAACGTCAACAATGTTTACTCACAAATATTTACGTTCTGTCTCGGCAAATAAATATCCTACCGTCAATCAGTGCACGCGCAAGAGTGAGACAAAGTATGTATCGCGGGCATATTCACTCACTACTATAAAATACCTACTTGTAGACAAATAAAGATTATTATTCATTCAACTGTCAAGACTTGTTATTATTTACCCGCTATTCACTTTCGCTTTTATCCGCATTCCTGAGTTTTATATTTAAAATAAACACAAATCAAAATCATCACGACGTATCAAGATAAGCAACTCGCTACATTGATGACCCTGAACGAAAAGGAACGCAGAATTCGACTAAAACGAATATAGCGATGTCAACATCAACATCATCAGCACGTCCTAATAGGACACATGCTACATTGATAACGAACATCGCTACAACTGCATTGATTGCTCCTTTATATAAAGATGAAGGTGCAAGAATAGAGTGAAGAAGTTATAGAGCCATAAGTTAGCTGAGCGTAGTAAGTCAACTGTTCGGAATAATTCTGCTAGAACTAGTTAGAAAGATAGTGTGGGATGATCTTTTAAGTGGAAGAGGATGCATGCGTGGATTAAATTATCTCTTTGCGTATGCTTGTGGAAAAATGTATAGCAAAAAATTAAAAAGTATATTGTGTGTTTGTGGACTTATGATCTTGAGTTAAGAGCATACTATACGACGGCGTGATAAGCACAAAGCTATGGAAAGTATTGAATGAATATGGTGTTGAGCGTAAACTAATTGATATTGTGTTATTATACTCTGAAAGTAGAGCATGTATTAGAGTGAATGGTATCTTGAATGAATGGTTTAATTTATCGAAAGGGGTAAAATAAATTAGGTAAGCCGAAGGATCTTCTTCAGCCTTTATTTCCTTAAAGTGTGGCAAAGATTCCTTCCTACTTAAACCAAAATTTTACTCGTACAATCTCTGCTCTTTCCGATTCTGGACTATGCGGACGTAGGTTACTTGGATGTTACAGAGGAACATCTGGACAAATTACAGCGTCTTCAAAATGTGTGTCTAAGATTTATTTTCAACCTACGAAAGCACGATCATATAACTTCATACCAGAAGGCATTGAACTGGTTGAATGTTAGAAATAGACGCCAAATTCACATATTGTCTCTATTCTATAATATATCCTTAACTGTCCCGCCTCCGTCTCTTATCTCGCCGAAAATTTTCAGCGTCTTTCCAATAATCGATTAGCGCTACGCTCAAACAAAGATTGTCTATTGGTCTTTCCAGTTCACCACTCCTCTTTTTTTTTACGTCGTCGTTTACTGTCCATGCAGTGAGACTCTGAAATCAGTTACAAACCAATATAAGACTTCCTCCATCCTTGGTATGTTTTAAGAAGCGACTGAAAAAATCTTAATTTCTAGTCAGTAAAATAACGTTTTTCATTCCTGATTTTTCTTTTCCTTTCCGCTCCACCATCCCTTCCTTGCCTTTTTATTGATGATATCTCACTTTATATGAAAAATAATATTTAGGTTATTGTCCGTCTCTGTGGGGTTCGTAGGCATATGCTCACGTATGTGTTTATGGATTTCGTGGGAATGGATAGTCATTTGAATGATTTATGCAACCACGTAACTTGCTTCATTTACTTTTTTCTGGTTGGTTGGAAGAATTGCCGCCTGGCAATAAGCCCGTCAGATTTTATTTGCAATAAAAGTGATAAATAAATAAATAAAGTAAACATGCGTTATTTAACCCAGGTTATTTAATATTTATTTAGATTCATGTGTGAATGAACTACAGAGGTGAATTGGTGACATACAAATTGTCAAAAGGAAAGTATGAGTATTGGTGACAAAGAGAAGATATGGTATTGCTAGGGGAGAGTGAAGATAAATAGTTGAGTATCAAAAGTAAATTGTATGAAAGATGTGAAGAAAAACATATGAAAATGAATGTTGCGAAATTCAAAGTAACGGTGATAGAAAAGTGTGAAAGGATATAAGTAAATGCGACATTTGGGTGAAAAACGAAAGATTGTAACAGATGTAGGAATTCTGATATTTAGGTAGTATATTCTCAGATAATGGAAGAGTTAAGAGAAATATCAAACGGCGTGTAGCGTTAGGCAACAAAGTCAACGGGGCATTAAACATATATAATTTATTTATTTATTATTACACATGACAAGAAATATACACAATTTGAGAAAAACAACAGATAATTTGATTTGGACATACAATTTAAATGGATCTGGGTTTGTTGCCTTTCATTTGTTGTATCGCCAGTAAACTAGGCTTTTGCCTGTATCTCACTGAGGATATTTAGCATGAGAAAAATAAATCGATACTTCTTTCCGATTTTCGATTACACAAAAACAAAACCCCGTTGCACGCTCTCATCAATACAACTACAACTGTGACACTTAACTACAACTGGAAACATCTTGCGAAATTCAACTCCTCACACATCATCACTCCAGAAAGACCAAAAATATTCATCCCACACTATACCGCACACAATCATAAGAATAAAAATTAAAATCAAAACAAAATTTAAAAAAAAAAAAAAAATACAAAGAAACACAAATACAAAAACAACCAAAATTAAAACAACAAGAAGAAACCCACACTCACGAGCTTACATAAATCCCTTCCACTCGTCATTCATCCTGAAAGCCCAAGTACTCAAAATCCTGTCGCAATAACAACCACGCTCCGATCGACTGTCTAAATGGTTTTCCTACCTTTACCTTTATTGAAGTCGAAATCGAAACTAACATTATCAAAGTCTGCTAAGACGATAGTCCGCAATTTTATTTTGGTGACAACTTTGAAATATGGGAGTAAATCGAGGATATGGAAAAATACTTAAAAAGACTTAACAAATGCTGCGGAGATGCGTGCATTGAGAAGAATACACGGAGTGACAATGTGTGATAGAATACGGAATGAAATGAAAAGAGATGAATATGAACTAAAGGCTGTTGTGTTACATAAGATGAATAAGAGTGTGTTGCGATAGTTTGAAATGAAAAGAGATGATTATGAACTAAAGGCTGTTGTATTACGTAAGATGAATAAGAGTGTGTTGCGATAGTTTGGGCATGTAGAACGAATAAATAACTAACTAACAAAACAGATATACAGTACAGATGTAAATGGAAGGTGTAAGAGGGAGCCATGGAGGCATGATTGGGTAAAGTGAATTATATTTTAAAAGAAGGAAATGTATAATCACACTCAAAAGGGATTGCCTATAGTTATTATTATACAGCTTACAAAGAATATGATAAAACAAACGGTAAAACACTTTTATCATCACTTCATCAATGCAACTATTCAGTTTTATATGAAACATTTATTAAATGAATATAATTGTGTTTGTTCGCAAAAGGGATTGCCTATAGTTATTATTATACAGCTTACAAATAATATGCTAAAACAAACGGTACACCACTTTTACCATCACTTCATCAATGCAACTTTTCAGATTAAAATGAAACATTTATTAAATGAATATAATTGTGTTTGTTCGCAAAAGGGATTGCCTATAGTTATTATTATACAGCTTACAAACAATATGCTAAAACAAACGGTACAACACTTTGACCACCACTTCATCAATGCAACTTTTCAGATTAAAATGAAACATTTATTAAATAAATATAATTGTGTTTGTTCGCAAAAGCGATTACCTATAGTTATTATTATACAGCTTACAAACAATATGCTAAAACAAACGGTACAACACTTTTATCATCACTTCATCAATGCAACTATTCAGTTTAATATGAAACATTTATTAAATGAATATAATTGTGTTTGTTCGCAAAAGGGATTGCCTATAGTTTTTATTATACAGCTTACAAACAATATGCTTAAACAAACGGTACAACACTTTTATCATCACTGCAACTATTCAGTTCAATATGAAACATTTATTAAATGAGTATAATTGTGTTTGTTCGCAAAAGGGATTGCCTATAGTTATTATTATACAGCTTACAAACAATATGCTAAAACAAACGGTACAATACTTTTATCATCACTTCATCAACGCAACTATTCAGTTTAATATGAAACATTTATTAAATGAATATAATTGTGTTTGTTCGCAAAAGGGATTGCCTATAGTTTTTATTATACAGCTTACAAACAATATGCTTAAACAAACGGTACAACACTTTTATCATCACTGCAACTATTCAGTTCAATATGAAACATTTATTAAATGAGTATAATTGTGTTTGTTCGCAAAAGGGATTGCCTATAGTTATTATTATACAGCTTACAAACAATATGCTAAAACAAACGGTACAATACTTTTATCATCACTTCATCAACGCAACTATTCAGTTTAATATGAAACATTTATTAAATGAATATAATTATGTTTGTTCGCAAACAATGTATTTAAATAATATATAAGTTTTTCATTATTGTCATTTGCTGCGATGGAGATAACTTTATTTTCAGCTTCGTAAGTTATAAAGTATACAGCCTTCATTTCATATCTCTCCATTTAAATATCTCTTACACGAAGGTAAACTTTTCAGTCTGATTACTTGCATAAGAATATTTTTACTTTTCCTTCTGTACTTTGCTTTAAATAGGGGTGACATTAGGGGTAGTCCGCCAATATGCGACAATGAAAAATGCGATACATTTCATTACTTCGTATTCCTTGCGAGGTAGGTAGAGGGAACGAATCTTTATTCTTTTCAACTCAAGCATTAAATTATCTCCGTTTAAAAATTGGTAAGACACATGTCTTCCAACCCAGGAATTATGGATTCAATATTCGTTGAAATCCAGATATTTTAAGAAGATTTCCAGTCTGATTTTCACACATAAACATAATAAATCAACAATTTATAAACTGGGGCTGAACATGAACGTGAGTAAAACTAAGTTCATGGTGTTTGGCCGGCAGGATCACGCAAGAGCACGTCTTACATTGAACGGTGCTGATATAGAGGGGGTGGAAATATTTAAATACCTCAGGAGTATCCTAGTGGAAGACCTCGACCCAGAAACCGAAGTCAAGTGCAGAATTGAATCGTCTCGTGCGACATTTAATAAAATGAGAAGCGTATTCTGCGATGATAATCTAAACTTTAAACTTCGACAACGGTCAGTCAAATGCTACTCTTGGTTAGTGTTATTGCATGGAGTGGAATCATGGACCCTCAAAGTTAGTAGTATGAACCGACTGGAAGCATTCGAAATGTGGATGCACCGGAGAATGCTACGGATACCGGGGACGGATACGGTCAGCAACACAAGGGTTCTTCAAAGAGCAAAAGTTGATAGAGTTTTTCACTAATATTAAAATTCGAAAGGTGTCCTACTTGGGTCATGTACTTAGAGGAGCAAAATACAAATAACTGCACCTGATCATCCAAGGCAAAATAGAAGGTCGAAGAGGTGTTGGCAAGAGGCAAATCTCCTGGTTCCGCAATATACGTGATTGGACTGGCATAAGGGGCGTTGGAGATCTTTTTCGGGCTGCCGGGGACAAAGATTTCTACTCTCAGTTATATTCAACGTTGGGGGGATCTGAGATGTCGATTAGAGAGAAAATGTTCTTAGGATGAGACTCGTTGCTCAATTTGAGACTCGAAGCTCCATTGAGGAAGACCAATGAAGTATGGTTAGATCAAATTTATAATATTTGAAAGAAAGAAATATAAGAAAGGAGAAGAAATGTAGAAGATGTTTGGATGCAGAAAAGGCGAAATATAGTATGTGTGCCGTAACAGAAAATTCTGGTGCACTGTCTTCTCTGCATACTCAAGGAGTAACACTTGATCTAACCATACATTATTTTGTCTTCCTATCCAATGTCTTCAACTCTCATCTGTATTACGAATATATTGGGTGTTAACATAAGTTGTGTCCGTTTTTTTTTTCAAATTTAAAAATGAGCACCAAAAGTAAAACAAAATGGTAAAGGTTATACGTCATTCGAAAGAAAATTTTCTGCTCTACAAGATATTGTGTTTGCTTTTACGTTACACATATTATTTTATTTGATTACAAGCCTTCAAAATGGAATGTCAAGTAGACGAAAGTGAGCATTTTCGACACCTCCTTCTGTTCGCGTTCAATCGAGGGAATAAAGCTGCCAAAGCTGCTCGTGATATTTGCAAAGTGTACGGTGAAGATGCTATGAATGAAAATACAGCTTGTCGATGGTTTTTGCGTTTCAAAGACGGTAATTTCGACCTGAAACACATGGAGCGTTCCGGACGACCAGTGCGGACGGACGAACAATTTAAATGAATCTGGGTTTGTTGCCTTTCATTTGTCGTGTCCCCAGTAAACTAGGTTTTTGCCTGTATCTCAATGAGGACACAGCATGAAAAAATAAATCGACACTTCTTTCCGATTTTTGATCATATTAAACCCCATTGCACATTTTCATCAACTTGACAAATATTTATAGTTAAGGCATTAACGTTGTGGAGGTTTAAAGACATTGTGATTTGTTTTTATCAAACACTGTTTATTCCACTTTCACTTTGTTTGTTTTCTTGTCTTGTTTGTGCTCCCCTGATGATGAGGTGAAAGCTTAGAAACCATTAGGATTATACCGTGACAAAAAGGGGAATAAACAATGTTTGATAAAAACAAATAACAACCATTTCTACATTATTCATTAGGTTTCTTTCAGTCTTTTCCACGTCCACATTCACTCCTATACATCAAAATTGGTATTGAAAAACTGTCGTGGAACATCTTAATGTAAACGGTTACTCAAATTTTAGCAGCCCCTTGCTTTCCGCTGGGTTTCGTTCCGTCAACATGCCGCGGATTCGAAAACCGCGGATTTAAATAGTAGGCGTCCATACGAAAACATTGATTAGGAGCAAAAACAGTCCCAACTTATCTAAAAAATAGACTTTTTAAAATATGTTTTATGTGATAGTTTTGGTTTTGGATAAACTAAAAATATAGTTTTATTGATAAAAACTAAGCATGTTCATAAACAGGGTGTCTCAAAAAAACATATATGCATTTCAAATGATTGAAAATGCAGTGTTTATTAAGCCATATCTAACATTAAAACTTCAAATCCAAGAAGATGAACGTATTTGTTTCTTTCATTTGTTGCAAATGCTCTAATTATGGTTTTTCTGGCATGCACTCCTGATAACGTGGAATCACAAACTTCACGAACCATTTTTTTTGTTATTTAGCCGCATTCTCTTTCAATGGTTGCTCTCAATTCATTAACTGTTGTAGGCTTTGTGCCATTTACTTTATTCTTGATGAGCCTTTATTAAAAGAAATCATTGGCATCAGGTTTAAGGAGCATGGTATTTTGCTATTTGAGTAGTATTTTTTCAGATAATAAACGAGTAAAGAGAGATATCGAACGACTTGTAGCTATAGAAAACCAAGACAATGGGGCACTAAAACATTTACTAGAACCAGACAGTATCAAAATCAGCTAAGGTGGGTAGTACACAACAGTATTTTTGTATTAAATTTGATGTATTGGAGTGAATCGTACACGTTTAAACAGACTGACATGAGTCCAATTTTTTTTGTAAACAAACACCCTTGAGAAGAATACATGGCAATGTATGACAGACTATGGAATAAACGTAAACGTGCATGCAGAACGAATTGATTAAGAAAGACTTTCGAATCTTATATGCGTAATACAAATGTTAGTGAAAAGTATAGAAGAGGAGGTGAAGGAAAGTGTGGTAGGATTAAGTGAATGATATTTTGAAATAGTAGAAGTAATGGAAATCGTAGGAGTTGTAGGATATGATTAATGCCTGTATAATAAGGTGTATGGATGTGTGTCGAGATATGAAGGTCTGATACTTTGTTTTATCTGCTTACCCAGGCATGGACATGACATAATTGCATATATCTACAAGTACATATGTGCATAAAACCGCGTCTTATCGAAACCATGGATATGAAATTCGCGGATAACGAGGAATGACCGTTTTCTTCGTATTCTACAAAATTAATTTTGAATCTGAAAGTGAATTTAGATTATATAATAATTTTGATTTTTATCTAAAAAAACATAAAACAATTCTGAGGAGAGCGAAGAAAAGTTTTGGCATATCCAAATTAAACGAGATCGAAATCGTTTAATGATTTTCCACCGTCTGAAAGTGAAAGAAGAAATTCAATTATTTCCTTTTGTAAAAGTTTGGGAAAGCTAATTGAAACATTTTAAAGTCAAGTCTATCTCAGAGATAATATTTTTTTCAATAACGGCACTTGTTGTTTCATCGAGTTTAAGCTTTCACTTTGGATTAATATTATTCATGATATATCATATTTATTCAAATAAATATTTATTTATTACTTGAATGTTCATTGTCGTCGCCGTAATTGCTGGGCCTCGTAGTCGAGAACCCCCTCGCAATTCCAATGTCAATACAGTTGGAAAGCAATGCTGTGCTGGGAAGTTGTCGTTTATCTCTTATTTTTTTTTATTTGAGTGAACTGCTGCTCACCAGCAAACTCACCGGCTACACCGTTGTACTGAATCCGATGACACACCTGAAATGAGACGATCGGAGCACACCGGCATGTTTTCCCCCTTTTTTTTTTAAAGAATACATGTGATTAAAATTATTGGTATCATCAAACTCCCGAATACTAGGCGGAAAATTACCCGTATCATTCGAGGGTAGTAGCTCTGCGCGGGGTTCGAACCGGCGACCTTCCACACGGAAGTCCAGTAAATTACCGCGCGGCTATGCATCTCTCTCATTTCAGATGGGTAAATTGCCTCCTTCCCTTCTTTCCATCTTCTTTACATCTTCCATCTTTGTTTTGTAAAGTTTTGAAAAATCAGTGTGGATTCGACGTTTATTTATTAATTTGTTTAACATTTTTATTGCAAATACAATCTGGTGGGTTTATTGCCAGGTGGTCATTTCTTCTAACCAACCAGACAAAAGTAAATGAAGCAAGTTACGTGGTCGCATAAATCATTCAAATGACTATCCATCCGCACGAAATCCATAAACATATACGTGAGCATATGTCTACGAACCCCACAAAGACGGACAATCACCCGAACATTATTTTTCATATAAAGTAAGATATCATCAATCAAAGGGAATGAAAGGGATGGTGGAGAGGAAAGGAAAGGAAAAATAATCAGGAATGAAACCCGTTATTTTACTGACTAGAAATCAAGAGTTTTTTCAGTCGCTTCTTAAAGCATGCCTAGGACGGAGCGAGTCTTATATTGGTTTGTAACTGATTCCAGAGTCACACTGCATGGACAATAAAGGACGACGTAAAAAAAGAGGAGCGGTGAACTGGAAAGGCCAATAGACAATCTCTGTTTGAGCGTAGCGCTAATTCATGATTGGAAAGACGCTGAAAAATTTCGGCGAGATAAGAGGGATTTTTTTCGGTGAGGAATTATTGATATAGAGAAAAAAATACAGTAGCAAAATAATAAAAACATACATAGCTTTAATGAAAAATAAACAAATTTAACAAGGTATTCGATGGTGACAGAAAAAAACTGAAGTTGGCAAGGTTGATATTAAAAAAAACATGCTACATCCCTCAAGATTTAATTGTTACAGTGACATATACAAACACTTACTAGGAATATGCCTGTACTAAGGCGGCAACATTTCACAAAACCAGAAAAAACATACCGAGCAGTTATCACTATAATAAATCCCACCATAATCACTTGACATAAAAAAAAACATTTAAATTAGAAACATAAATTTTATTAAGGATCATTCACAGATTTTTAGACAAAATAAAACTATTAAATTTAAAAAAAACAATAAAAACATGAACAGTAAAAACGACGTAAATTCAAGAACAGTGAACATGAAATATCGTGATCGGAGAGTCGCTGAACATTTTCGACGATAAACTCGTACTAGGGATCGGCGGGACAGTTTAGAAACTTATATAGAAGTAACAACAACCATTAATAACACAAGAATATCTTAAAACGCATCCATATAGGTTGGTCCACGGCTTGGCTATTTACATGCTGAAACCATGGATGTTGTTATAGTTTATTTTAACGAGCTTGAGGAATTGATTGAATGGAAAAACTCTATGGACGACTCATCTATGAGACTGCTGAGAGAATAAGTTTTCTACGAAAGTACTCCCTTGGCTGTTTGAAATTCAGATTTTAAATCGCTTTGTAATTACTGCAATGCGAGCCATGCTCCCGTGACTTGAGACCTTTTACCCGTCGTCGCTGCCATACTATAATTTATACACTCAGGTGTGTCGAAGAAGTACTTTTGGACAGATCCTTCTTCGTTTCTATGTGACGTTACGTTCTGTCTCACATCGGTGTGCCATCGGCTTCAGTACAGCGGTGAGGCCGATAAGTTTGCTGGCGTGCAGAAGCTTCAGTACAGCGGTGTGCCATCGGCTTCGATACAGCGGTGAGGCCGATAAGTTTGCTGGCGTGCAGAAGCTTCAGTACAGCGGTGTGCCACCGGCTTCAGTACAGCGGTGAGGCCGATAAGTTTGCTGGCGTGCAGAAGCTTCAGTACAGCGGTGTGCCACCGGCTTCAGTACAGCGGTGAGGCCGATAAGTTTGCTGGCGTGCAGAAGCTTACTTCCTTAAAAAGAAACCAAAAACTCCACGGCACAGCTTCGCTTACTAACTGAATTGACGTTGAAATAGCGAAGGAATCCTCGACTGCGAGATCCAGCAATGACAATGACGACGATAAAGCTTTATGAAGACCGAGAAGAAGACGGAATTTAGAAGAAGAACTTCTGTGTTATGAAAGACTTTTGAGATGAGCGTGTAGGAAGAACCTAGTTCCAGTATTAACGTTCCAATATCAACTTGAAAAGTAAATAAGTAAGATGTCTTCTAGAGACGAGAAGAATTTATATCTCTCAAATTTCACTCAACTATGATTAATGAGTGGTTAGGTTTTGTGTTTTTCTGTTAACAAAAATATATCTATTGAAACACAAGGGTGAGCTTTTGGAGTATTTCACAAATGTAAATTAAAAAATATAAAATTTTACAGAAATATGAAAAATGAATTATTTTAAAATAAATATATCGAAGGTTTCGACTTTGAATTTGTGTAACTGTCTTCTTCTTCTTCCTCATGGTTTAGGTCGTATGACCTGTTTATGACGGTGGGCTTTCCTAGGATAATGACGTCCAGCTGTCCTTTCACCTTTTCGGCGGCCTTCCTGGTAATCTCCCGCTGTTAGGGTTTTCAGTCTTAACGATTCCTGCTAGTCTTATATCCTCCATGAGGTCTACATGATCCCTCCAGAAGCGCCTTCTGTTTCTACCCCACCTCGCTATGTCTTCAACACCACAGACAGACCTATCGTCTCATTTCTGATCCGATCTCTAAGAGTTCTGCCTGCGATGGAGCGTAGGATTCTCTTTTGCGCCACTCTGAGAAGGTTTTTTGTCCTGTTGGTATCGGCTCTCACTTCTATCCCATATGTCATGATGGGGCGGACGCATATCTTATATATCCTGACCTTACTTTCGGTTAGCATGTGTTTGTTTCTCCATATAGTGTCCCTCAGGCAGCCAGCCAAAGCTGTCGCTTTATTAGTTTGTGCGTAACTGTATAGTAGCACAATAAATAAATTAATTATTTCACTAATATCCCCGGCACGTGTTTCTTCTTCCTTTCTCGATGCTCACTTCGGGCGAATTGATCTGGCTTTGTTACAAGAGCAATATTTGGCCTAGTTGGAGGCCTTTCTCAAGCTTAGTGACCTTGTTGGTAATTCGCTCGTCTCCCGACTCGGGGTTTGCGGATTTAATTACCTCTGGAACCCAGATTTTTTAAATAAGATTACAATGTAATTTTCACTTAAAACCTCTTCAACATATTTTTGGTTGGTTGGAAGAGATTGCAACAAAGTAATAATTCCACCAGGTTGTTATTTATACAACAAAAAGGTAATAAAATGTGATGCTTAGGTCTAACTGATTAAAACTACCTCTCACAAAAAGTATACAAAGCAATTTATTTTGAAACATAAAATATACGTGAAGCCATAAACAAATATAAAAAATCAATAAATAACCAAAGGTTTGAAAAACATTTCTCTTATATATTTTTTTCTTTTAATTAAACCTTTTATTTTTTTTAAAACCAGTTAGACCTTAGCATATTGCTATTATAACAAAACAGGTTCATCCCGCCAGAAGTTCGCCTCAAAATTTATTGTAAAATATTCTAGAATAGAGTTTTACAAGGTTAACGTTTATCACTTTTGATTTCAAATTTAATTAATTTAAGCGATTGGGTATGAATATTCTTATTTTTTTAATTTTAAATCGCTCATTTTTACATGCGCATTGATGTATATTGAATACACAGCATCGAAACGCGCGGTTTTTTAGCATAGGAGGGAAAGGTTAGTGGGGAAAGTTTGACAAAAATATACATTATATTTTGTGTATTGTACTTTTTGCACGTAAAAGTACAATTTATCTTGAGTTTTCGTCTTCTATGAAGACTGCTTATTTGACTATGTTGTTTTAGTAACTTATTTGATAATGTTGTTTTAATAACTTATTTGACAATGTTGATTTAGTAACTTATTTGACAATTTTGTTTAAGTAACTTATTTGACAATGTTGTTTTAGTAACTAATTTGACAATTTTGTTTTAGTAACTTATTTGACAATGTTGTTTTAGTAACTTATTTGACAATGTTGTTTTAGTAACTTAATTGACAATGTTGTTTTAATAACATATTTGACAATGTTGTTTTAGTAACTTATTTGACAATGTTGTTTTAGTAACTTATTTGACAATGTTGTTTTAATAACATATTTGACAATGTTGTTTTAGTAACTTATTTGACAATGTTGTTTTAGTAACTTATTTGACAATGTTGTTTTAGTAACTTAATTGACAATGTTGTTTTAATAACATATTTGACAATGTTGTTTTAGTAACTTAATTGACAATGTTGTTTTAATAACATATTTGACAATGTTGATTTAGTAACTTATTTGACAATTTTGTTTAAGTAACTTATTTGACAATGTTGTTTTAGTAACTTATTTAACAATTTTGTTTTAGTAACTTATTTGACAATGTTGTTTTAGTAACTTATTTGACAATGTTGTTTTAGTAACTTAATTGACAATGTTGTTTTAATAACATATTTGACAATGTTGTTTTAGTAACTTATTTGACAATTTTGTTTTAATAACATATTTGACAATGTTGTTTTAGTAACTTATTTGACAATGTTGTTTTAGTAACTTATTTGACAATGTTGTTTTTTAATTACATATTTGACAATGTTGTTTTAGTAACTTATTTGACAATGTTGTTTTAGTAACTTATTTGACAATGTTTGTTAAACAAATAACAAAAACTTACAGTAACTAGGTTTTATATAAAGTAAGCTTGGGGATAGAATTTGTAAGAGATTACCCTCTTGTAAGTATTATATTTGCAAATATTTGACAATGTTTCTTCATCGTTTACTTTATATTATTTACTTTGCATCCTTTAACTAAATGGAGTTATTGGAATAGCTCAGATGTTTCGCTGGATATAACTGAGCTGAACAGGAGGTTGGAATTGAAAAAAAAACTTTAAACTCTTTATTTTTTCGCCAGCTTCAAACAATTATTGCGACGTTTTAAAATGAGGTTTCTGCGGACACTGAACAGTTTCTAAGGATATTTGTAATTTAGTTATGTGTTTTAAAGCTTTAATAAAGAAATTAAATGTGAAGAAGACATTTTTACTGTCGTGTCTGAACATTTAAGGTTCTATATTATTGATTGTTAAGACATTAACACTTGAAGGTGGAGGCTTGAAGACATTGCAATTTGTTCAGTCAATGCTTATTCCACTTTATATAACAATATAAATTTCAAGGTTTTGAAACTAATAGGTTTATATCGTTATATAAAATGGAATAAACAGTGTTTGACTTAACATATAACAAAATTTAAGGTTCCATTTTTTATTATTTTTAACGCCTGTCTATGAAGTGAAATGCTTCAAAGAAATACCCCATTTCAGCTGCTGGGAGAGCTTGCCTTCTAAACAGCGGAAATGGGGTTATTCACTGTGAAGTTCTTATATTTTTAAATTAATATATATATATATATATATATATATATATATATATATATATATATATATATATATATATATATATATATATGTATATATATATATATATATATATATATTTTAAATAATGTATTAATATTTTTTTTTATTAATTTACTATTGAAAAGCAGCCCTGTGAGAAGTGTCAAAGAGGTATATTTTTTTGACAGATGAGCCAACGTCTCGGGAGATCGTTTATCCCGAAATTCCTCTCGGAGATTGTTCGCGGTGATACTAATGACGGTGTCGGGTAATCGGGCCGAAATATGCCAAAAAAATATATTTATTATATTAAAACTGAAAAAAAGACGATTTGTAAAATTTTCATGTTGTCAATATTACATTATATTATTTATTGTCTCGTTGCAAATGTTCAGCGTCTGTTCCGTTCGATCTCACCACCATCTATGTTACGCTGTGATGTGTAACAAAATATGTTCCTATACAGCGTGAACCTGCTAGAACAGCGGTCGCCAAAGTTGTGGTCTGCGAGGAAATTTCGCTGGTCCGCAGATAAATGTGGACATTATTTGCATTTTTTAATCCACAGCCAACCAACCCGGAAAAATAAATGACTTGCACTTATGAACGATGCAAGATACATGAAATCATGACAATGTCGTAAGACGTGTAGCTAGCTGCATTGCACATGTTTTGTCTTAATATCGCCTCGTTTCGCACTCTTCTAATGTTTCACAGTGCGGCTCTTCTTTATATGTTTTATAGGTAATATTATTCTAGCAGCTAGAAGATCGAAATAAAGAATTGCCCCAAAGACTTGTTCTCCGGTGGTGACACTCTTCAGTGTGAATATACTCGTAATAGTAGCGACGATGGGCTTAAGGTCCGACGTCACGAGACAATTATAATAGCTCGCAGCGCTGTAAATATGCACTTAGCAGCTGAAGATTATTCGATCATAGACTATGTTCCAGCAAATATAATATTTATCCTGACTGCTTACAATCCTTTGTTTATAGTTCGGAAATTCTAGGATGAGTCCTGTGACAGCTCACAAATTGGCCCCAATACAACCTTGTAACGATGTTCAGTAATTTTAATTATTTTATCGACTTTAATAAAAGCCTGAACTCTAATAAATAGCAAGTTATTTAGGTAAATTAATATTACATAAGGTTGTATTGGGGCAAATTTGTGAGCTGTCACAGGACTCATCCTAGAATTTCCGAACTAATACGTAATCTTTTACTGTCAACGCAGTGAGACTTTGAAACCTGTTTCCAACTAACATAAGCTTCAATCATAAATTAAAAATTTATTTCTGTAATGTGATGCTTTTCATTGATGGCTGTCCTTTCCCCTAACTGTTCATTTCTTCTCTACTTTGACCATATCTAACGCATTCATTCCGTAATCGTAGACTCCTGAATGACAAAATACGCATGCATATGCGCCATTGAGGAATTATCGTATTTTAGAAAAAGTGAAGTTTCTTTTATTGTCATTAAAATTAAAGTAAATAATGTGAATTAAAGAAAATTTTATATGAATCTTAAAAAGCTATATTTTGGCGTCTTTAAAAATATTATTTGCCTTTAGGTCTTTGGTCTGTTGACGAATAATGTCTACATCCCTTAAGCCACTCCCGCCAATTGACGGGTACTACATATACTCGTAGTAAGGGCGGTGGGTGAGAGGTCAATAAACTGAATTAACTCATTACTGCCCTGATCGCAATTTATAAATAGTCAAAATATTTATATTTATTTTGAGCACTGAACTATTATACAAATCATACTAAATAAGTATTTATTTACTATAAGATAGGGGCTTAAGTACATATTAAAATGATCTCAATATGTCAACGGTAAAATTACCTTTTAGATTAAAAAATTTCAAGACATAAAATTTAACATTGACTTCTAAGTATTGTTGTAGTACAGTAGGAAAAAAATGTACAAGTCGAACGATACAACAAAGCAAATCCATTCAATCAATTCTTCCTGGCAAGAACAATTTCTTCACTTTACACTTGGATGTTACCAAAATCATATGAAAATCCAGGACCAGCAACGACAAAAGGCAACGGCATTTATTTATATTCCTGTCTGAAGAAATATCTCTCAGACACAGCGTTGAAAGATACAAACGAGACATCTCATAGATAATAAATAACTGTGAAAAACTACGAATTAAATATACTTGATTGTTTCAAGTTACGAATACTTCATTGTAACAAAGAAATGGTACTCAACAAAATGTAAATAAATATACAAAAAATAAACCTTACACCAATGGGTTAAAAAGTCTACAATTAGACGCTTATATGCATAAAGGACCCAACACACTTTTTATTTATTCTGATATAATTGATGAAATATAACTTCTTCTTCTTCCCAGTGTCATGCCAGGTCCCCCCAACGTTGAATATCACCTGAGAGTAGGCATCTTTGTCCCCGGCAGCCCGAAAAAGATCTCCAACGCCCCTAATGCCAGTCCAATCACGAATATTAATTTTCAACCTACGTAAGTACGTTCATATAACTTCATACCAGAAGGCATTGAACTGGTCGAATGTTAGAAATAGACGCCAAATTCACACACTGTCTCTATTGTATAATATCCTTAACTGTCCCGCCGCCCCCTCTTATCTCGCCGAAAATGTTCAGCGTCTTTCCAATCATGGATTAGCGCTACGCTCAAATAGAGATTGTTTATTGGCCTTTCCAGTTCACCGCTCCTCTTTCTTGACGTCGTCCTTTACTATCCATGCAGTGAGACTCTCGAATCAGTTACAAACCAATATAAGACTCGCTCCGTCCTTGGCATGCTTTAAGAAGCGACTGAAAAAACTCTTAATTTCTAGTCAGTAAAATAACGTGTTTCATTCCTGATTTTTCTTTTCCTTTCCTCTCCACCATCCCTTCCTTTCCTTTTGATTGATGATATCTCACTTTATATGAAAAATAATGTTCGGGTGATTGTCCGTCTTTTTGGGGTTCGTGGGCATGTTCTCACGTATATGTTTATGGATTTCGTGGGGATGGATAGTCATTTGAATGATTTATGCGACCACGTAACTTGCTTCTTTTACTTTTGTCTGGTATGTTGGAAGAGATTGCCGCCTGGCAATAAGCTCACGAGATTGTATTTGCAATAAAAGTGTTAAATAAATAAATAAATTATTGCGGAGCCAGGAGATTTGTCTCCTGCCAACACCTCTTCGGCGTTATATTTGGCCTTGGATGATCAGGTGCAGTAATTTGTACTTTGCTCCTCTAGGTACATGACCCAAGTAGGACACCTTTCGGATTTTAATATAAGTCAGCAACTCTCTATCAACTTTGGCTCTTTGAAGAATCTTTGTGTTGCTGACCATATCCGTCCAGGGTATCCGTAGCATTCTCCGGTGAATCCACATTTCGAATGCTTCCAGTTGGTTCATACTACCAACTTTGAGGGTCCATGATTCCACTACATGCAATAACACTGATCAAACGTAGCATTTGACTAACCATTGTCGAAGTTTCAAGTTTAAGTTATCATCGCAGAATACGCTTCTGATTTTATTAAAAGCCGCACGAGATGATTCAATTCTGCACTAGACTTCGGTTTCTGGGTCGAGGTCTTCTACTAGGATACTTCCGAGGTATTTAAATGTTTCCACTCTCTCTATATCAGCACCGTTCAATGTAAGACGTGCTCCTGCGTGATCCTGCCGGACAAACACCATGAACTTAGTTTTACTCACGTTCATGTTCAGCCCTAACCTCACACCGGCTTCATTAATTATATCTATAAGCGTTCGAACGTCCTCAATACTGTACAAATATAACTATGAAATATTCATTAAAACAGTTTGATATTTTTGACTTCACACATAATTCATCTTTGTTTTTTCGGTATATCTAATAAACCAAAACATGCGTTGGGTTCTTTTTGCGTAATACTGTCAAACTGTAGCAGGCCGACAAATGGCATGTCATTCAATCATATTGTTATGAATGGAGGGCGGAAACTGTCAATAGAATTTCTCACTAACAGAAGGAATAGCGTTTCTTAAGATAAATACTAAAAAAGGTTTCTTGAAAAAACATATTTTTAAATTATCTTTGAATGTCAATATTATTCCAACTTCCCATGAAATCAATATTCTTGAATAAGGAAAGAAAATTGTTCATTGTTTAAGCATTTTTTTTAAATACAATACATAAAACGTTTATCAAATGTTTCGACTTAACTTTTTAGACTCCGTACATTGTAATTTGTTTTATCAAACACTGTTTATTCCACTTTTTGTAACGGTATAACCCTACCTGTTTCAAGACTTTCACCTTATCTTCAGGGGAGCACAAACAAGACTGAATTATGTTCGAACTGGTACCGATATACATGCTTCAACGGCTGGGGACTGACGGCTGAGGGAGGCATGGGACGATCTCGGCCAGCAGCGGAGAGATTTTTGGTATATGTGTTTACCAGATGTTCGTATCGATGTACTGACTTAGAAATTTCTAGGGCCTCTATTCTGTCCAATTTATTTCCGTTACTACTGATATGTAAGAATTTGGCATCATCGATAGAAAAATCATGATTTACGGTGACAATGATTAGCCATTTCAGAATGAATTTTAGATTTGTTAAGCCGTATTTGTGTTCATGAAATCTCTTTTCAAATGATCTTTCTGTCTTTCCTATATATAAATGATTAATGTAATTTATTTTCTATATCCACTAATAAATTGTTTATTATTCCACGAATAAATTGTTTATTATTCCACTAATTAAATTAATCCGTCTGAAGAGTTTGGAGGTAAAAACACGTGTATCCCAGGAGGAGCTCTGAGAAGTCATAATGACTGCTCAAGATCTTAACTTCACAATTAATAAAGTCTTTTATCGGCATTCTGGTTAATCGGAAATCTTGAAATGTTTGTTCCTCGTCTTTGAACCTATTCAAGAGGTTCTTTATTCATCAAAGGGTTCCATATTTGGTTACCTAGCTCTACCATTGTTCTAACAAAGGTCTAAAAGATAATGAAGGGGGTTTTAAATGAAAATAATTTTATTGGCTTTTTATTAATATCGGTGATGTGTTCGTTCAATTTCGTGTCATCAGATATTATAATTTCTAGATTATTCTGGGCAGCCATAGGTTGAATGTCAATACATTATTATGTGTTGTTATTACTTTGATAGGTTGAATGTCAATACATTATTATGTGTTGTTATTACTTTGATAGGTTGAATGTCAATACATTATTATGTGTTGTTATTACTTTCATAATAGTTGTAAATTGATATCATGTTCACACAATTTTTTTTTATTCTTTATCATTTTCATAACACTGTATCAAAATTATACTATATGTAAATTCACACTATTTTCCTGTCTGGGTAGGCAGAGAAGACAGTTCACATTGTTCGCTTCTTCTACATGCACACACCTTCTTATATAACTTCTACGAATCTCGGACTTTTTAGGATTCCTTCTATTCAAATATAATTAATTGATTTCCTCTACCACGCATTCTACTTATATTAACATTGTTTATTTGTATCAATCAATGTATATTCTGATTTGCATCACATCTGAGTGTATGTTGAAAATCTCGTATCTTCAGAAAGGCTTTTACGACTGAGGAATTATCTCCTATAGAAGAAGGTGCTGATTGAATCCTTGTTATAAAGCTCTATTTGTAATAAGGTAAAATCCTCCAACGTCTTGGAAAGCTTTCAGTGAGCTTACTTTAATAATTTGAGTGAATTTAATTCAAATATATGTGTCTTACGTGTGATGAAACGAGAAGTATTAGAAAAATTAGATTGTCGTACATACATACATATCATCAAGCCATTTTCCTGTCGGGGCTGACAGAGAGGAAAGAATGCTAGACTTTCTTATCTCAACATACATGTCTCTTCTACATTAAAACATCTTCTCATGCAATTTCTCTCACTTTATTCAACCAAACTTTCCTTAGATTTTTCTCAAACGTCTCTCACATAGATTTTTCTCAAACGTCTCATCTTGAACTGCTCTTCCACGTCTATCATGTGACCATCTCCAAGAACTTGGTCCTCCCTGCTTATACGGCAGGTGGATTAGTCAGGCATTATCATCTATCGCTCGATCAAAAAACCATAATTCCATTATTTAAGAAGGGTCTTTCAAATTGAGCGATTTTTTTAATAAATTTTTTTTTAATTCTTGAATAAAACACACAATTGGCTTTGTTTTCTAAAAACTTTTCATTGGACATTGAAGTAAAATGTATGACATTTAAACACAAAAAAACAATATCCGTCAAATGTTCACCTCTTGCAGCTCCACAGATGTCCACTCTTTTGTCAAAAATTTCGATGACACTTTGGCATAATTGCGGTTCCAACTCACCAATAACGCGAATAATTTCGTCCTTCAGCTCAGGAATTGATCGGGGCTCATTCTTATAGACCTGGCTTTTCACGGAATCCCAGAGAAAATAGTCCAACGGTGTTATCTCCCATGATTTTGGTGGGCAATTAACATCAACGTTTCTGGAGATTACAATACATAAAATAATTCAACACTTTGAACTCGTTGTTGTATTGTATACGACTCCATTTTTATAAATGTCATACATTACACTTCTCAAATGTCACAAGACCCAGGCAAGTTCGCGACGCCATCTGTATTTTATCCAAGAATTAAAAAACCGCTCAATTTTAAAGATTCTTTATCTAAATGTTAACATAACTCTACACAAGACAACTTATCTGTATAATCCATCTTAAAAAGCTAAAGCATGATCTAAGGCTGTTGTTTAAGTATAACTCAACCGCGAAATTCACAAATAAAAATTAACAAGACTGAACAAATATATATAGACACAATTTTATTGAAACGTTCAAAAGCTGAACATGTAAATATGCCGAGTTTGTCGAAATGTCTGTTTGATTATCCCTATCTTACGGTCCAATAAACATTAAGTTAATAAACTCACCTGTCAATCAATCACTTTGTACATACACCTACATAAAATCCCCCGTCTCTTTGCCTGGGTAGGCAGAGATGAGAAAGTGCCATATTTTCCTATCGTGCAACACATCTTTCACTACATCCACTCACCTTCTCAAATAAATTTCACGCTTTATTTTACTTTAAACATTTCTTTCCTTTAAAATATAATTTACTTGATCTACTACCGTTTCTTTCATCTTCAACATCAACTTACATTTGCATTGTACATTTGTTTTGTACGTTTTTATTTATCCATTGCTTCCACGTGCCCAAACCATATCTGAGAGCTCATTTTATCTTAATCAACACATCAGCCTTAAGTGCGTTGTTTATAGTTAATTCATTAACGTTGTGGAGGTTTAAAGACATTGTAATTTATTTTTACACAGATTAGATGTCCTTGAAATTTCTAAGTCAGTACATCGATCCGAACATCTGGTGAACAGTTATATCCCAAAAATCTCTCCGCTCTTGGCCGAAATCGTCCCTTGCCTCCCTCACCCCTCAGCCCCCAACCGTTGAAGCGTGTATATCGGTACCAGTTCGAACAAAATTAAATCTTGTTTGTGCTCCCCTGAAGATGAGGTGAAAGCCTTGAAACCGGTAGGGTTATACCGTTACAAAAAAGTGGAATAAACAGTGTTTAATAATAATAAATTACAAAGCCTTAAGTTCATGTCCATTCCTCATAATTTCATTTTGTTTTATGTTATCATTGTCCCACTATGTATTTTTCTAAGTGCATTCATTTCTAAAACTTTTATTCAGGTCTTTTTCCTTTTTTCTATGTCCACGTTTCCCTCCTATACATTAAAGTTTAGTACTAAAATACTGATTGGACTATTATGTTAGCTGAATTTGTTATTTAACACTTTGCAAATACCATCTGGTGGGATTATTGCCAGGCGGCAATCTCTTCCAACTGTCAACTGTACTGTCCGGTTCGAGTATAAGTGCCACATTGATACGCCGTTCGATATTCATCAAAACTCTTCCATCCCCTGAGAGAATACTACTTTTTAATACCTTGTCAAACTAAGAATAATGCCATTGTATGGAGAACCAGTCGTCATTTTTTAAATCAATATAAAATAAATAACTATTGTATCAGACGCATGCGTCATCATATGGTGTATATTTTCTTGTTTTATATTTTGTTGTATAAATTCTTGTTTAATGTTTTGTTGGATGTACTTGCTGTGTTCCGACTGTAATGAAATGTTCTGTATCAAAAGTCGGCCGCCCCACGCGTGCAAAAACGTGCGAGAAATGTAATATCTCGCAAGTCATGACGGTATGCGTGGGCGAAAATAGGCGTTAACGATGAGCGATTGGCTACACATAAGGAGCGAAAAACGTTAAAAATACATTCTCAGTTCACTCCAGTCTACTGCCTTTTACTTACGACCAACTTCTGCCTGCTAAGGAGGAATCTCTTCACCCTGTTACTTTTCACCGGAAAATCATAAAGAGTATTAATCGGTAGCCATCCACCTATTTTACAGTCTTTGTACCGGTGCTGTACAAAGTGGTCCTTCGAGCTAGATCTGCTGCATTACTGTACCGTACAACTATCGAAGCCTTTAATTCAAAAGCGACTCTGTCTTTACTATCTATGCTTTCATCTTCCCTAGTCCGAAGGTTTCTATCTGTTGTTCGAATTATTAATGGTTGATACAGTATTTAATACATATAATTAATAACGGTATTTAATACATATAATCAAGACCTGTGTCCACCCCATAATGACATACAGCATAGAGTTCAGAGCCGACACTGTCAGAACCAAAAATCTCCTTCGAACCAGTGAAATGAAGGCACTCAGGAGTATCGCTGGAAAACCCTTGGTGATAGAGTACAAAACACAGAAATCCGAAAGACGTGCGAAGTTGAAGATATTGTCAGATGGGGACGACAGAGAAGAAGGTTCTGGAACAAACACGTATCCAGAATGGCGGAATCAAGAGCCGTAAGAATGGCCAGGGACAGTATCCCCTAAGCAAGCAGACCTCCAGAACGACCTCCCAAAATATGGAAGGACAGCTGGCAATCGACGTCGCAAGTGGGAAACAATGATTCAGCACCATAACAGGCCAACAGGCCTAAAATAAGATGAAGAAGAATAATAAACTACGTATATGGTACATATAGATGTCAAAAATATGTCTAAACTGTTTCAACAAAGTTAATAAAAAGTGCACAGATTGTTTTTTTCATTTACAAAATAACCAACAAAGTTGGAAGACATCACCAGAAAAGTGTCGATTCAATGAGAACCAATTCAACTAAACAATTTCCATTCGATTCAGATCCGATGAGTGGAAAGGCAATCTCTCCGTCGCCTAGGACCAATTTAACGTCCCATAAAAGTGGCGTAAAAGGGGAATTGAAAGAAGAAAACCCCCCTTTCTATGTTTTTCCATCAGTTCCTGCTTCCTGCCGCTATAGGAATGTGACTCAGCATGCTCTAGGGATGGGTACAGTTCATATGTGATGCAAATAATACGTGCTCGCTTCAACTAAGCTATGAGACGAAGTGCGCTTAAAGCGAAAGTCAGAGGTGGCTCTATGTTTACTTTTTTTGAAATATTTAATTTTAAAAAATATTATTTACACGAACAGTTTTTTTTTATAGAAATGTATGAACTATGTTTCAATTAAAAATGATTAGTCGATAAGTTGGGCTGATTTTAAGCGGAAGTCATAGGTGACTCTTTGTGAACTTTTCTTTATTAATTTAATTGAATAAAATATTATTTATACGAGCAGTTTTTTTTAGAAAAGTATGAACTGTGTTTCAATTAAAAATTGAGTCGAGTGGTTAAGCTAATTTTAAGGATATATTTAAAGTTAATATTTTTTATGCATCAAGTTTTTAATACTCCTTTCTCAATTCTCCGAATCAGTTGTATGAAGTATTTTGCTGTGTTGTACCCCGTGGTTTAGTTTATGATGCTGACGTTTCAAAAACGTTGCAGTTTTCATCTTCAAGAAAAATGAAAGACCATATACCACTAGTCATACTTCATACATTACTTCTGATAACCATGTAGCTTCTAATCAACGTCTTCATACATGATGGTTTTTTTTAAGAATAGATATGACCGAAGTCATAGGTATCCTTATACCCTCTCATATGTTAATTATCAAACTTTTCCTTCTTTCTTCAGTCAACCACATCTTACGTCAGACTTTTTACAAGTCTATCAAATCTCATTTGCTGGATATTTATCTGGTACATATACAAAAAACGGGGAGATTCCTAATTAAAACCCATACATAAAATCTAAAAAAGTACAATCATACCACTTCATACCAGAAGGTGCTGAACTGGTTGAACGGGAGAAGACAGAAAATTCACGTACTTTTTCTATTGTTTAATATTCTTAACTGTTCTGCCGCCTCATATTATCTCGCCGATAAATTTCAGCGTCTTTCCGATCATGGAATTGTGCTACGCTCAAACAAGTAAATCTTTATTGGCCTTGCAAGTTCACCGTTTACTGTCCATGCAGTGAGACTCTGGAACCAGTTACAAACCATTGTTAGATTCACTGCGTCCTTGGTATGCTTTAAGAAACGACTGAAAAAACTCTTAATTTCTAGTCAGTAATATAACGTGTTTCATTTCTGATTTTTAATTCCTCTCCACCATTCCTTCCTTTTCCTTTGACAGATATCTCACTTTTATTTTTAATATTTTTTAGCATATGTTCATTAATTTCATAATGATGAATAATCATTTGAATATTTTTTGCGACCATGTAACTTAATTTATTAACTTTGGTCTGGTTGGTTGGAAGAGATTGTCGTCTAGCAATAAGCCCACCAGACTTTTTTAACAATGAAGTGTCTAGTAAATAAATAAAATCTTATAATCTTAGGATTTAACAAAAATATTAACATTTTTTCCTTACTAACTATATTTAATTTCAATGCATGTTTTCATTAATTCTTTTTTCTTTTTCAAATTATGTTTAGTTACTGAAATTTTCAATTATTTCAATATTGGGTTTGATTCTCAAATAATTAGAACAAGAATGTTGTTGAAATGCGTGCCAAACTCCATTGCCTAGTTGGTAATACGTCCGTCTTCAAGGCCGAGGGTTGTGGATTCGATTCCTGTTGGTATTTAGATTTTTTTAAAAGGGTTCCACTCTGATTTTCATTTAAGGCATGCTTAAAAACATTTCTGGTTCGTTAGAAGATTTTTTCCATTTGGAAATAATCCCGTCAGGTTGTATTGTATACAAAGGCAATATACTATAATAGCAAAGGGGCTCACTGGATGGCGTTGAATAAATTATATATTATTATTCCAAAGCGACCGAGGCAAAAGCAGTCAATATATGTCTCAAGTGATGGATAGCTTGTTCGGAGTTTCGGTCCGATGGTAGGACACCTTACTCCTTCATCGGATAAGTTCTGACTGTTAAGATATTTATTGGAAATTTTTGGATCTTTTTGGGAATCGGGAAAGGATAGGTTTGTGGTAATTGTTTTGATTTTATGAATGATTATGAGAAATTATAAACGATTAAATACATATATAAATATGATGATATATACATAATATTAAATACAAATATACATAAATAATGATGGTGAATAAATTATAAGAATGAATATAGTATATGTAGATAAGTAAATGAGTGGGGAAACGTGTGTGACTTTTATAAATATATTAAGGTGTAGAAAATGTTTGTTGAAGGTGAGAAATGCGGTTGCCTATGGGGGTAAACTGTCTGCCGGAGGAATTATCGATGATGGGGTGTTCAGAGTGACAATCGGGGGGTCATTTGGGGGGATGATTAGAGTTAAAGAGGGGGGGGGTCGGGGGGATGTTTCGCAATATTGATTTCGGACGAGTGTGTCTGTAACTGGTGTTCGCGTTGTAGTTATCTAAGGCTTTTATGACTGGGTTGGGATGACGGGATATAGAGCTGTAGAACCTTTCGGCCAGAGCGCGCATATGTTCGGGGATAGTATGTAGTTTGGTATCTGCGTGGAGTCTTGAATTACGGACGATGTAGGGTGCTTTTAAAATTATGCGGAGGGCTTTGTTTTGAATGATCTGAATGTGATGTAGCGTTGTTTTCTTCGCGTGGCCCCAGACCGGAAGGGCGTATGTCAGTTGCGGTCTGACGATCGCTTTATATAGGTGGAGTTTAGTGCGCGTGCTAAGTTTGCTGTATTTACTGATCAAGGGAAATAATGATTTGAGTGTTCCGTGAGCTTTTGATTTGATGTATTAATGAAATACATAAATATAATAAAGTCTGCAAACAAGATTAAAGCTTCAGCCATAGCTAAATGTGTAAGCTTATCATATACTCGTAAGTTAGGCATGTTAAACTCATTTTGAACCAGGGGTCACATGAGTTTTTTTTTTGCATTGACCGAGTGCTACATTTTTTCAAAGAGAAATAAAATATATTATTATACAATACAAATTTTTAAATATTTTATCTAAATTAGCAAAGTTGTCCTATTGTATTATTATCTCGGTGATATCGCTTTTCACAATTTTTTTTCAGACAGCTGCCATTTTACGAAATTTAAATTTTTTTGTTACCACCTAATAATAATTAATAGTATAACGACATTATTAGTACCAACTAATAGTATAGTATAACGACATTATTTTTTATTAAGAAACTGTGTATAATTTTTGTTGCGAATTTACGAAATGGTTTCAATCATGTCGACCAAATCACCCCCTTTTTTACGTTAAGATATAACAGCTGATAACATCTTGAATTTAAAATATTTTTTTTTTTCAAAAGCTTTTTTGTACATTCTCAAATCATCAATAAACAAACTGTAACAAATGTATAACGAAAAGATTTTTTGTATTTTTTTATTTAGTCTGAAAAAACGCCAGAAATTCACGCCTCTAGAGTAGAACACCACCTTAAATGGCGCTTCGGGTATAATTATTATTATTATTATATTACACTTTCATTGTATACATAACAACCTGTCGGACTTATTGGCATGGGGCAATATCTCCAAACCAACTAAAAATGTGTTAAAGAAACCTTGAGCGAAAACCAGCCCGAAATCTTTTTTAAAAAATATGGATTCCAAGAGTAATCGATCGCGCAACCTCCGTATTGGGAGACAAGCGTCTTACCAACTAGATCACTGAGGTCATCTCGAATATCTTAAAAATTTCAGGAAAGCTTAGTAAAGAAAACATATGGAGCTTTTTTTGTCATGGGAGTTAGATGTTTCAAGTAAATAATTACTTTTTATTTTTCAAGCTTTGTATTTAATTGAATTTAGTCTACACGTGTTAACAATAAAACAAATAATAAGTAAGGAAGTAAATAGTCTACGTAAGTCTGCTTGGTGAAGTTTGGTAATATTTTGTGGTATACATACATAACAACCAATATAAGACTCGCTCCGTCCTTAGCATGCTTTAAGAAGCGACTGTAAAAACTCTTAATTTCTAGTCAGTAAAATAACGTGTTTCATTCCTGATTTTACTTTTCCTTTCCTCCACCATCCTTTTCTTTTCTTTTGATTGATGATATCTCACTTTATATGAAAAATAATGTTCGGGTGATTGTCCGCATTTGTGGGGTTCGTGGACATGTGCTCACGTATATGTTTATGGATTTCGTGGAGATGGATAGTCATTTGAATGATTTATGCGACCACGTAACTTACTTCATTTACTTTTGTCTGGTTGGTTGGAAGAGATTGCCACCTGGCAATAATCCCGCCAGATTGTATTGCAATAAAAGTGTTAAATAAATAAATGACATATATTGAACTTAAATATACATATAATTATTAATTAATTTTAAAACAATGACTGTAATTTATTATTACTACTGCTTTTTGTATCTTCATGTTAGTTTAAGATAAAGTTTTGTATTATTTGTCAATAATTTTAAGTACTTGTATAACCTATCACATGTTCATTTGTATATAAAGACACTGTTGTGTCGTTAATTAAATAAATAAATATCACATCACGGCTGTCGACCCCAATCACTTACATGCAGGATCTCCGTAAATGTTAAGATATGTAGATTTCCATCCCAACTGTTTCCTTCACAGTACAAGTTATTTCTTCGTGTGGAGGGTGCCTAATGAGAGTCCACATGTCCTAGCTCCGCTAAGTGTTGGTATGGCAATGCTGCAATATTCAGGACGTTTCACTCTAATTTCCCTGCGGTCTCCGTGTAATGGCTTCAGTTATAGATATTCATTGCCACGTACATATTTTATTGTTGCAAATAACTCGAGGCAAAATTAGACTGAGATAATTTTATACTGTATCGTGTTGTGACCTTAATAAAGTATGCTTGAATGACGGAAAGAACCGTACTTTAGTCATATACTCTGAGCAGAGCAAAATCAAAGTTGATGCAACTAGGGCACTTGCCTCAGGCGTGCTATTAGAAGGGCGCAAAAATCTACCGATGAATGATATAAAATAATAAAAAAATAAGGGTTCGAAAATCATTAAAAAACAGATTCCATCCATCCATACTGTCATGTTGTAACTCATGACTGTGTATCGTACATATATACATATCATCATGCCAGGTCCCTTGCGGGGTAGGCAGAGATAATAGATGTCCAAAATTTTCTAACCATGCACACAACTTTCTCTTCCATATTCATACATCTCGTTATGCAAAATATTCTATTAATCATATTTCTCATTTAACCTTCTTTCAAAATCTAGTCCATTTGGTACAGCCACGTTTTCTTCAGTTAACTTCTTCCACGTATACCTTACACTTTTGACTTATAAAATCGCTTTGTCATTCATTTTTTTACATGTCCAAACAATCTTAATGCTCCTTTCTTTCTTCTTCTTCCTAGTGTCATGTCAGGTCCCCCCCCCCCCCCCCAACGTTGAATATCACCTGAGAGTAAGCATCCTTGTCCCTGGCAACCTGAAAAAGATCCCAACGCTCCTTATACAAGTCCAATCACGTATATTGCGGAGCCAGGAGATTGCCCTCCTGCCAACACTTCTTCGACCCTCTATTTTGCCTTGGATGATTAGGTGCAATAATTTGTACTTTTCTCCTGCAAGTACATGACCCAAATAGGGCACCTTTCGGATTTTAATATAAGTCAACAACTCTCTATCAACTTTGGCTCTTTGAAGAACCCTTGTGTTGCTGACCATATCCATCCATGGTATCCGTAGCATTCTCCGGTATATCCACATTTCGAATGCTTCCAGTCGGTTCATACTACCAACTTTGAGGGTCCATGATTCCAGTCCATGCAATAACACTGACCAAACGTAGCATTTGACTGACCGTTGTCGAAGTTTCAAGTTTAGATTATCATCGCAGAATACGCTTCTCATTTTATTATAAGCCGCACGAGATGATTCAATTCTCCACTTGACTTCGGTTTCTGGGTCGAGGTCTTCCACTAGAACACTTCCGAGGTATTTAAATGTTTCCACTCTCTCTATATCAGCACCGTTTAATATAAGATGTGCTCCTGCGTGATCCTGCTGCCCAAACACCATGAATTTAGTTTTACTCACGCTCACGTTCAGCCCCAGCCTCACACCGGGTTCATTAATTCTATATACGAGTATAAGCGTTTGAAGGCCGTCAATACTGTCTGCCAGAACAACCGTATCATCTGCGTACCTTTAGGTTACTTAAAACAACAATTTTATCCATGAATTTCTACTATCTTCATTTCGCATTCTCTTAAACATTGACATTCCTCAAAATTTCGTCAGTGCACGCATCTCCACAACAGTAATCTTACTCTTGTTTTGCCAAGTCCAGATTTCACTTCTATATATCAAGGTATTTACATTTCACTTCTATATATCAACCTATAGAAGACTACTAGGAATTTCCTGGAGAGACCACATCACAAATGAAGAGGTTCTCCAACGAATCGAAGGAGGAAGGCACCTGCTCAGGATCCTGTCCGAAAGGCATGCAAGATGGATCGGTCATATAATACAAGAGGGCCTCTTGCATGCCCTAATGGAGGGTATGACCGAGGGGCCAAACTCTAGGGGACGCCCACGCCGAGAGTATCTGGAGGACCTGTTGGTGGACGTGCGCTGCTCAACATATACAGATTTAAAAAGAGCCGCACAGGACAGGGGGGAATGGAGGAGAAGAGTTGAAATTGCTGCAAACCAGTCTTAGGACTGCAACTACGGAGAGATATCAAGGTGATAATGGAATGAGCATCATGACTCCCATGATTACCATTGACGACTTCTATTCATCCTCCCTACACTCCACGGTTCAATGAGCAGTTGTTAAGGGTAGTACTATTACGTCCCTCCAACGCATTGGATTTCACCCCCTTTTGGGTTGTCTTTTAACACTATCAATAACCACAAGCTTCTCCAAACTGTCTCCTTAACTACGAGGAATATGTCCACAATTTCAGTGGACTTGTCGAAGGCATATTACCGACAATCTGTCAGTAACTCTCAGTTCTTTGAGAATTAAGATATAAGATAGTCTTGAAATCCTTCGACTTCCGATTACATTCAAATTGTAATTTTAGAAAGTTTATAATTTTTTCAACTATATTGTGAGGGCGCATTGTGTAATGGGTGATCTAGACGATAAAATATCTCATCCCAGCTCTGACTTTGTGTTGTTGCATCGTCATTGAAGATCGCAATATCCATAAACTGCTCAAAATCTATTCACGACTCTTATCCAATAGGAATTCTGACACCACCGAAGAATCTTCTATAGTCTTGACTTGATGAAACAAAATAATAATTTGTTTTGAGGTTTTGCCGGTTTTTCGTATCAATTGTACTTGTACATAATCTTTAATGTTGTAATGCGCTGTTTAACTGAAGATACTAACGTTTCGATAACGTTGCACTTTGCATCGTCAGTGCTTGTTTGTAATCAACTTCGTCGTAAGTGGATTCACACCGGATACTTGCTTGATCCATCTCCTAAACATCGATCTCCTTTGGAGTCAAGCGGCATCTACAAATTCGATTGCCAGAGATGCGAGAAGATATACGAGTATGTAGAAAAAAAAGGTGAGGAGGTTGAACAAAACAATAGTCTAACATGAGAGAACCTGCAGACTCATAAAATTGGCTTTGGTCAAACACCTTATCAAGAAAGAGAATTGTTCCTCACTTGATCAACCAAAGAGTTATCACACCCAATTAATCAAAGAGGCTATATAAATAAATAAGCGTCCAAATAATATAAACAGAGACGATGGGTTCTTCTCTTATCACCATGGTACCCCATAATTAAATCAAAGCGATGACCAAATGAAAATAAACAATCACTTAAATATTTTTTGAATCGCGTGCTTTTCCCGTGGTGGTGTGGATCCATGCGCCAATATCATGGTTAAAACTCCGCTGCAGGCTAAGCTATATCGAGTTCGCATTAACTAATGGTGAAGTTGACGACAAACAAGCCCTGACGATGAAAATGGTGTTATTTTAGAAACGTTGACACGTACTCGTAAGTCAAACCACGCGGTACAATACTCCAAAAGACAACTTTCCTCTTCTAACAAAGCTGTCATCTACAAGTCTTTCCAAGTTGTCACCTCCTCACCATGCCACATGGACAAATAATTTTAATATATGCCTCATAGTGACTGTCAAGAATCTATAATTTATTTGAAACGCCTCAGAACCAAATCGTTTGTACTCTTACTAGTCGAAAGAATTCACAGCATCCAAAGCTACACATACGAAGATAAAAAAATGATAGAGTACCAACAGTGTATCATAAAAAGGGAAATATTTTTTCCTTTCACATACATACGAAAACAATCTGATTCTTGCAGCCTGTGCCGGAAGGGCATTTACTATATTTCTGTAAAAGGGAATGAATCAAGAGGTAATATTAAAAAAAGAATATGTCCACTAAATCAATTTGTTGGGAAATTGCAAAAAAAACTGTTTGCATTGAAAATATATGTTATGACATAATAATAAATTGTAAAAATATCTGAAATCCATAAAATCGCTTAAGTTGACTTGATTTGTTGTTTAAAATCGAATCATAATAATTAAAATAGTTATTCTAGTTTAAAATATGGACATGATCCTTTTTGAATTAACAATTCTACTTTTATCTTTTTTTATTGAACAGCTCTGGGACATGATGTTTTTTGTTCGATTTCAAAAATATTTTACTTAAAATAATAAAAAAATAATTGGGTAGAGTAATTTATTTTAATTTTAATCAAATAAAATAAGTAGTGTTACACAAAAAGAAGAAATATTACTATAAAACTATAAATATATGTAGCTAGATAAAGCTGTATAATGGTATTATACTGCACGTTCGATTTAAAACTGACAGTTGCTGGTTAACTGGTATGAAGTTAGACACAATCGGAAAGCTACGATTGGTCAATTCGGACATGATCTTTTTTGATTGGTTTGAAGCCTGGACAAGATTCTTTTTGAAAAAAAAACACTGGTTTTTTATTATGAGTTTAAAATGATTTATGTGATTTTTTCATTGAAATTAAAATGTTAAACGGCTCCGTACCGTCGATAAGAAAAAAATCTGCTTTATCAACAATTTTTTTTTATCCGATGGACATGATCTTTTTTTAATGTTACCTCCTCAAATATTGAGGTAAATAAGACCAAGAAAAATTAATCTATGATTAGTATGCAAGGACTTTGAAACGAGTTTTGCAACAATTTAGATATTTTTAATATAAGTATATATAGTATTCGCCAGAATATCACAACAATATTAAGAAATAGCTACTAACTTTGTGCTCTCCTTTATTAATATAAATAACGTAATATAAACAAAACATTAAGGACAATACTTTGCCTCTGGAGTTGAGTAACCCTGCATCAACATGTAGGAAGGTTTTAATTCTGTAAAGCAACTTGCATTTCGTTCTACTAATGAAGCCATGTGTTTTCTATATCTCCATATCTATCCATAAAATTCCCACAAAATTCTCAAAAAATCCAATATTTGTTCTACGAATATATATGCGTTTTCCACTAAAACCAAATCCGAGTTCTTTACCTTTATAAAATAAGTCTTCGACAATTACGTAAGTCTGCTTGGTGAAGTTAGGTAATATTTTGTGCATACATACATATATTGAACTTCAATATACTCGAACACATGATTATTAAATAATTTTAAAACAATGACTGTAATTTATTATAACTACTGCTTTTTGTATCTTCATGTCAGTTTGAGATAAAGTTTTGTATCATTTGTCAATAATTTTTACTTGTATAACCTGTCACATGTTCATTTGTATATAAAGACACTGTTGTGTCGTAAATTAAATAAATAAAATAAAAAATTAATAAATAAATCCTCAACAAATAAATCTGTCCATACACACTCTTACTTGTTCAGACCAGAAGCTTTTGGACCTCAGTGGAATGTACAATAAAATAATATTATACTTCTTCCTATTTAAAAGCACCCACATGTTATCTTTTTATAAATAAAAAAGCGCTTTATGTATTACGTCACGTAAACATATTATTAAATTATGAACCTGAGCTCTATAAGTTACTTTATCAATCATTTTGTGACATGTATATGGTATATGATACATGTAAGGTCATATTTTGTGACATGCATATGGTATATGATACATGTAAGGTCATTTTTGGTTAGTCAAAAAAGCCAAGAATCATATTTTGAATAAACAAATTAGGTTTTTACTTCTTGAAAAAAAAAAATAAGGCGGATAGTGCGAAAAAAATATCGTTTAGACAAATATTAACGATTATCATCTCATTTTATCTCAGACCCTTAAAAAACACCTTAACAAGGGAAAATTTCTTGCCTATGTCAGGATTGAAAAGATATCTCGAAACATAACAGGCGAATCCTTCAACCTACCTCAAAATCCTTCCATGACAACCTCCACGCCTTTCTTCCATAAATTAAGGATAACACTGCCACTTCCTCTCGCGTTAAGTGTTTCCTCTTCACATCCTCCCCCTTGGTCCATAATTTAATTCGGCCCTTCAGGGTCGTACCTGGCTGACAGAAAGCCGATCTCTAAATGCTGAAGAATCGTCGACAGATTTCGCGATACAAAATGTACAATTTGTTGAATTATTAGATATTTTCCTGTATAAGTTTAACGTTTTTTTTATTATTAAGGAAAAATCATCGTCATCCATTCTACCCCTTACTCAATAAGGTCGGGGCTACAACGCTTCTACGGGATTGTTAGTTTTGGGGACTCTCGCAAATGGTTTCTCTGTCCAATTGAAAACTGTCGTCGCAGTCTCTTTATCTACCGAATCCACGTCAACTTTCTTCACGTTGGGCATCTTCTTCTTTGCGCTGCCTTAAATACTCGTTTTGGAATACGGTCAACCGGCATTCTTAACACATTTCCTAACCGAGTTAACTATCATAGAATTTCTTAATCTTTTCATATTTGATTTTATATTTGATACAGGTTAAATCCGATACATTACAAAACGAGAAAATAATTAAAAATCTTCAAAAAGCATAATTACAACTTGCACGATGTTTTTTTTTTTCGTAAAGTGACTCAGTTACTTTTACAAAGTTTATTCAGAAGTTCAATCCTCAATTTATCAACTGAAATATGGAAACTGTCTATACCGGAAAATATTCAACAAAGTCATTCCGTGTGTTAATACTTCTTCCTTTGTCAATTCAAAAAGGCTTTATTCAATCAATTAAAATCAATTTTCTTTGTCATGTAAGTAAGACACTTTTCTAGGACGTGAAAGGGCGGATTAGATTTTTAATAGTACTAACCTAAGAAACAATAGGCCCTAAGTTTATTTATTTTTTTATAACTAGGACAAATATATTTATTCATTCGTTGACAAAATAAACTAAACTGTAGTATCCTTTACATCCTGTCATGAAGCTCATGACTGAGAATCGTGCCTCCCATGATAGCCCTTGACAACTCATATCCACCCATCCCTGTACTCCCCACTTCAAAAAGCAGTTATTAAGAGTAGTCATGTCGCGTCTCTTTCTTGGTCAGTTCAAAGCATTGAGGGTCTTCCTCTTACTACCTTGATTAAAAAGTTTTAGGACTTTATTCATAAAATCTAAAATACAAGTTTATTCATCAAAATTGATATGGTCCCCTTCAAAGTACTCCCCATCGACTGCAACGCACTTACGCCAGCGCTTGATCCAATCCTCGAAACACCGCTGGTACTCAATTTTCGGTATGTCTATCAGAGCCGTCTTCGATTTTTCCATGACATCCTCTCGGGTGCTGTAACGCGTTTTAAGTCGGTTGAACAGGAAAAAGTTGCAGGGATTCTGGATAGAAGTCGTGTTGTTTTTGGTCAAAAACTAATGGAAATCATGTCTTTCGCGATTTCAACGCGGTCCTTTTTTGCATGTAATTGAGGTCTTTCGGCACCAGTTTTGCAGCGACACGTCTGAGGCCCAAATCACTAACCAAAATGTCTTGATCGGATCCATAAGCGATGTTTAAGTCCTCTGCCAGCTCTCTAATGGTCAATTTGCGGTTTTCGGCCAACATTTTTTTGATTTTATCGATGTTTTCATCGGTTTTCGACTGCCACTGCGTTCGTCATCCTCGACCGACTCACGACCACTTCTGAAGCGTTCGTGCCACCAAAAAACCCTTCTCCAACATTTCCAAGGTCTGCGGACCGTTAAATCCGTTTTTCACACAAAATTTAATGCAAACTCGTTGATGCACAGTTGATGCCATTTTCAAACTTGTAAAAAATCGAAAACACGCACAAAGGTAGATATACTCAGTACAGCGTAACTTTTACAAATGTCAAGCTATGACGCTGAAGTTTAGAGTGAAGTGTCAATGATAGATGTGGTAACCTAACAAAAAAAAAAAAGAATTCCAATCGGGTGACTGACAGCGCCACACGGTGGTCGGTCCTAAAACGTTTTGATCAAGGTAGTATGTGTCGTACTTACATGATTCAAGTGACAATCCTCTACAAACAGTCTCTTTGACCCCGAGCAATGTGTACAAATAATTGGAGGACTTGTTGTGAACAAATTTGTCGGTAATCTGTCGATGATTTTCAGTTCTTTGAGAATAAAGGCTTTGCCTTGTCATGGTATTTGTAACCCTCTTCTCTAGCATCACATTTTAAACGCGTCTATTCTACGTATTTTGCTTACTCTCACGTCTCCACGTCGTATATAAATATTGCGAAGTCAAGGTACAATTAAATGCGTTATCGTCGTTTTTTCCTTTACATATAATAGGAACAATTATTAAATAAAATATATTGTATCAACATCCTGCAAATAAAACTAACGACTCGTCATACACATGTCTTTCAAAACAGCGTACAAAAAATACCAATACATAATACAGCACAGAAGTTTAGGTGCTTCAGTCCTTAAGGGAAGAGATGATGATGATTTGTTGATAAATAAAACTCGTTAGATCGCAATGTGGAAAAAAAGAGTCATTTATTTGCTAGACGTAGGTATTTATATCATTTTAGAATGTGCGTGGGAATGCGCTCGCGATATGCCTACGTCTCGTTCCTGCGAATGCAAAAACGATTAATGTTGTATGTAGGTATCATTCAAATACGGAACTGGCGAGACAAGCGTGGTGCGTTCTCGCTCTAATATGGAATGCGGTCCACTCTGGGCTATGGGTTGAATGGCCGGCGTGTGAACTTTGGACTTGTTTATTTAGATTTGTTGAGGAATGCAAAGGTCGCTTCATCGGTCATTGACCGTGTGTATGGATGCCCACAGTGGTCCGAGTGTGCAACTGAGTGTGCGACGACCGCCACAGAAGCACTTCAATCAATAATTCAAGTTGTAAAAACGAAAAAAAGTGAATATATCTCAAGGTATACGAAACTTAAAAAATAGGGCACTTTACTAATGATAGTATGGAATAACTAGTCAACCAGTCAATACCAAATATTGAAGAAATGCTAGAGAAAGACACTCCTGGACATTAAAATATCAACTAACACTACTACTGTTAGACTACGGTTAGACTGGATATAAAGTTACCCAACTATTGCGTTTTCCCGAGCAATCAATTACAACATGCAACTATCATTAGCAAATTGCTATTGACACATTAGAATTTGCAAAAGGTTTTAATGTTTCAAACGAACATTGCTAAAGTTCCTGTGTGTGTGGAAACCAATTTGAGCCAATATTTCTGTGTGATTAGATTGAATTATCAAGGGTCAATAAACTCACAAAGTACTTTTTATTGCAGAAGTGTTATTCAACGTTACAAAATTTACATAAACATTGTAGCAATATTACAACCATGAAGAAGAATTTTCAAAGTAAGCTATACTCGTATGCATTTCCAGGAAGGGTTAGTTAATTATTTTTAAAAGTTTATATTCTCAGAAGCCACCATTCGAAACTTGAGTAATTTTCTTTTGTTCTTTATCTCTAGCGTCTCTCCAAGTGGAGTGGAGCCGGTGCAGCAGTACGGGAGTAAATGTAGATAGCTAGCAAACTAACTCCGTAATAAAAACTTTTCCTACCGGCAAAAAGATATTGAAATTCCTTCTTTGGATGGGATATGTAAGATGTAAGAAGGAATCACATAAGAAGTATCAATGAATTTTTCAAACAAAACTTAAATTTAGATTTTGTTCGAAGAATTTTTGTCGCGTAATACTTTTATTTTTGTTCGAATATTTCAACTACAAATCAGTTTACTTAATAATAAAACAATTACAAATCAGTTTACTTAATAATAAAACAATTACAAATCAGTTTACTTAATAATAAAACAATTGCAAACCAGTTTACTTAATAATAAAACAATTACAAATCAGTTTACTTAATAATACAACAATTACAAATCAGTTTACTTAATAATACAACAATTAAAAATCAGTTTACTTAATAATAAAACAACTACAATACAAATCAGTTTACTTATTTTAATAATAAAACAATTACAAATCAGTTTACTTAATAATAAAATAATTACAAATCAGTTTACTTAATTATAAAACAATAACAAATCAGTTTACTTAATAATAAACTAATTACAAATCAGTTTACTTAATAATAAAACAATAACAAATCAGTTTACTTAATAATACAACAATAACAAATTAGTTTACTTAATAATACAACAATTACAAATCAGTTAACTTAATAATAAAACAACTACAATACAAATCAGTTTACTTAATAATAAAACAATAACAAATCAGTTAACTTAATAATACAACAATAACAAATCAGTTTACTTAATAATACAACAATTACAAATCAGTTTACTTAATAATAAAACAATTACAAATCAGTTTACTTAATAATAAAACAATATTAAATATGTTGTACAAAATTTTGTGTGTAACAAGTGCTGTTATACTTACGCTTAAATAATCATAACTATATTAATTGAAATGTCAAAATTCTTGCAAAATGTTATTTTTAAATAGTCTGTAAGACAAGTTATCGTGACCTGATATTTTAAAAATTATTTAATGGTGGTATTGATTGTTCAGACATTCTGGAGCTCGTGCACACAATAAACACACTCGTATAGATCGTTCAGTTTGAAGTCATTTTGCAATAGTGTGAGTAACAGTGCTTTTACAAAAACTTGTCATTTTATTTTTTTAATGAAGTGAAAAAGCATAAAAATAATATTTTATATTCAAACATTGAAATGAACACACACCATTTGTAAATTAAAAATGCTGTCAGCTAAAATTGTAATTATCATAAAAATAAGATGAAAGTAAGTTTATTCAACATATTTATTGTTTAGGCATGGCAGATTCTAGGAAAAATTAAATAACAAGAATGTAATTTTTCAAAATTAAAAATAAATATAAGTACAAGTATTATAATGTAAAAATGTTCGTCAGTTTTTATTAGATTTTTTTTTTTTTTTTTTTTTTATTATTACACATGACAAGAAATATACACAATTTGAGAAAAAACAACAGGTAATTTGATTTGGACATATAATTTTAATGGATCTGGGTTTGTTGCCTTTCATTTGTCGTATCCCCAGTAAACTAGGCTTTTGCCTGTATCTCACTGAGGATATTTAGCATGAAAAAATAAATCGATACTTCTTTCCGATTTTTGATAACACAAAAAGCCCCGTTGCACGCTCTCATCAACCTGACAAACAGTGACACTCAACTACAACTGGAAACACCCTGCGAAACTCAACTCCTCACACATTATCGCTCCAGAAAGACCAAAAATATTCATCCCACAATATACTGCACACAATCATAAGAATAAAAATCAAAACAAATTCAAAACAAAAAAAAGAAAAACACACAGAAACACAAATACAATAACAACCAAAATTAAAACAATAATAAGAGACCCACACTCACGAGCTCACATAAATCCTTTCCACTCGTCATTCATCCTGAAAGCCCAAGTACTCAAAATCCTGCCGCAATAACAACCACGCCCCGATCGACTGTCTAAATGGTTTTCCTACCTTTACTTTTATTGAAGTCGGCACGCCATTGTATGTAATGGGAGCCAAATAAGCATATTGCCTTTGGGCAAAAGAGGTTTTAACTCTAGGGATGGTGAACATTTCATTAGTTGCCATGCGTGTCATGTGTGTCTGCTGAGTTTGCATCTTCCCCTCCTCTCGATGGTAGTGCCAGAGAATGGATTTGAGATGTAAATTGGCTATGTTCAGGACCTGATACTCTCTGAAAAGCTCCGCCGTGGGATACCGAGCAGGAAGTTTATTGATTATTTTCACAATCAATTTTTGGGAAACCTGTAATATGTGTTTCTGGGTTAAGGTGCATCCCCCCCAAACTGATATACCGTAAGAAAGTGCTGACTGACATAAGGCGAAGTATATACTTTTAAGAATATTTTCACTGAGCACATTTCGAATCATACGGAATATGTATCCTAGTTTTCTGATTTTTGCGCTCAAAGTGTTAATATGGACCTCCCAACGAAGGAACTGGTCAACATAAACTCCAAGGTACTTTATACTATCAACCCTTTCCAAGGAAACACAACTACAGTCAGACATGGGTGAACAAGTGTGTAGTGTTATGTATTTATTTGTAGGTGCTTGAGTTCTTGTAGATATGCTAAATGTGATGTATTTAGTTTTTTGGGAATTTAGAGTCAATAAATTTGAGTCCATCCATTCTTTAACTACACGCAATTCTTCGTTAGCCTTTAAGAATACATCATCCCATGTTCGGCCCTCGAATAGAAGAACCGTGTCGTCCGCAAAAGTAATAATCTTACCCCTGAGAGAAAGATTACACAACTGATTGACATATATCAGGAACAATATAGGCCCCAGAACACTACCTTGAGGTACTCCGAATCTTACAAAAAGAGGCTCACCAAATACACTATCACCCAATTTGACTCTCTGAGTTCTATCAGACAAGTAAGAAGAGAACCAACTAGAAGAGCGCCCACATATGCCCACCTCCATCAATCTGGTAAGTAATATTCGGTGAGACACTGTATCAAAAGCCTTTGCAAGGTCCAAAAAAACTGCCAAACATGCCTTTTTATTATCCAAAGTGTTGGTAACGCTGTTTACTAGACTAAGCAAAGCAGTTTCAGTTCCCACATTCCTTTGGAAACCAAACTGATTAGGAGAGATAATGTTGTGCATATTGAAAAATTTCATCAGTCGGTCCTTCACTATTTTCTCAATAATTTTTGAAAGAATGCTCAGCAGAGATATGGGTCTATAATTTTTTAAGTCATCCATCGAGCCTCCCTTGTGTATTGGGACAATATGCGAACGTTTTAATGCAGTTGGGAAAGTTACACCTCTAAAACTCAAATTGATCACATGTTTCAGTGGTAGTGCTATAAATCTTTGAGTATGTTTTACCAGTGCAGATGTAATCTGATCAGGCCCCGGGGCGCTACTTGCCTTAAGTGTGTTAATAGTCGCTAGAACTTCTTTCTCCGACGTTGGCGTTAGATAAAATGTATATTCGGGTACTCTCAAAGAATGAAGAATAGCGTCATTCAATGACTGTTCGGTCGTTTTGTTCCTATTAAGTATGTTACGTGAGAGATTATTGCCTACATTGGCGAAATATTCGTTAATGCCACTACAAAGCTTTTGTGGTTCCTGTGTCAATGATAAAATGAATGTAAGATTATTTAACATATTAATGTATCGTAATTACAATGCCAAATAATAAAGTTTTAAAATAATATTGGATGGAGTGATACTAAATTCTAGGAAACTTTAAGTTATAACAAAGTACATTTGAGGCTTTCGAAATTTTTTGAATTATACATTACATTAGACAAAAATTGCGCTAATAGATTGCAGCACCTTTTCGACCGATCCCTAATTATAATTATTATCAATCATTACCAAAATTTAAAACAATCTCCTTTGCTTGGTCCGAAAGCGGTTTTCGCTTTCTTAATTTCGACATGGTAGTGTTTTTCTAATCATCGAGTATCTTAAAAACAATACAAACGTGCGCTCTGCGCGAACCAATCGTGTGGCATTATAAAACCAATACCACTACACAAGTTGTGTAATACAGAGAGTGTTACTCACACTATTGCAAAATTACTCTTCAGGCTAAACGATCTATACACACAATTATGCACACAATAAACATGTACAGGTGTCTTTCATCCACAAGATGGCTGACAATCATGCTCAATCACGAGCGATAGCGTATCGATCGGAAATTTTTATATTGTGCATCGCCTCCTTCAAGTAAGCGCTAGGACTTAAGTATTCAAATTATTGTCTTCAATGAACTCACGATGAATCGTTGTGAGCTCATTTAAGTTCATTTAATTGAGCGCTCAACGATTTTATTACATTAATTTATTTAGTATTTCATTGCACTAATGAAATACTAAATAAATGAATGTAATAAAATGGTTGAGCACGGCGAGCATATTGTCTATGCCAGTCTTATTCAACCAATCAGACATGAGTTGCATATACGAGTATGCCGATTTATGGTTCAGTGATCACAACATTTTTAGGTTACACAAACAGAAAAATAAACGTTTAAAACGCCAAAATAAATCATGCACATTATTTATTTTTATATTTTGTGTGCGTAATCTGGCGGGCTTATTGCTATACAGTAATTTCTTCAAACCGACCAATTTATGGATAAATTCGAGTGATAATTTTTAATTCACAATAATTTTTAAAATAATATTTAATTGCATTTAAGTAAAAAAAAAACAAACAAATAACGATTATTTATCAATATCATAATGATAGAACTTGAGAAAACGATTATTTATCAATATCATAATGGTAGAACTTGTGAAAACGATTATTTATCAATATCATAATGGTAGAACTTGTGAAAACGATTATTTATCAATATCATAATGATAGAACTTGAGAAAACGATTATTTATCAATAGCATAATGGTAGAACTTGTGAAAACGATTATTTATCAATATCATAATGGTAGAACTTGTGAAAACGATTATTTATCAATATTATAATGATAGAACTTGAGAAAACGATTATTTATCAATATCATAATGGTAGAACTTGTGAAAACGATTACTTATCAATATCATAATGGTAGAACTTGTGAAAACGATTATTTATCAATATCATAATGGTAGAACTTGAGAAAACGATTATTAATCAATATCATAATGGTAAAAGTTGAGAAAACGAATTTGATCAAGGGTAAGGAAGGGAAGCGAGAAAAAAATTGGATGCAAGGATACTATGAGCGATGTTATATTTTTTGCAATTATATTTTAAACTTGACTAACTCTTAATTTCTAGTCAGTAAAATAACGTATTTCTTTCCTTATTTTTCTTCTCCTTTCCTCTCCACCACCCCTTCCTTTCCTTTTGATTGATGATATCTCACTTTATATGAAAAATAATGTTCGGGTGATTGTCTGTCTTTGTGGGGTTCGTGGGCATATGCTCACGTATGCGCTTATGGATTTCGTGGGAATGGATAGTCATTTGAATGATTTATGCGACCATGTAACTTGCTTAATTTACTTTTATCTGGTTGGCTAGAAGAGATTGCCGCCTGGCAATAAACCCGCCAGATTGCATTTGCAATAAAAGTGTTAAATAAAATAAAATAAAGAAAAATTAAGTTGGTGCACATCTGATACATCTTGGAAGCTTGACTCGCATCGAGTGAACCGCAAAGAAAGATATGTGGTGTGATGTATTGGTATGTAAAAAAGACTTTCGTCACGTGTTCTAAAAGAAACTGGAATTTTACGCGAATACATGTTGATTAAAAATTGGGAATATCAAACACGAAAAAAAATAAAAGATTTAATTAGAGAATAAACAAATTGAATGAAACTATTCAAAACATAAATTTTTAATATTACCAATGTGTTGGATGGAGAATGCAACGAAAGGAAAAATTAAATGGGGAACAGGGAAAAACACGCTATGTTATTAAATAGTGATGATTAAGTTGCTTCTTAAATCAAGCCAATGAAGGCGCAAATCTGACGCAATTGGTAGCTGGTTCTAAGGGACAATTAAAACATAAAACAGTGTCTGGTCCTGTGGACTGGTCTGATCCTAACTGTAAGGGATTTAAATGTAGCTTTAGGAAGGGATTAAAGACAACCCGTTTTTGGTTGGTCTCGTTAAAATGTATGATGATATATGAACATATACTCGTACATACACATACATGCACTACACCTAAAGCTGAATGTGTAACTATCACATATCAGAAAATCTACAAAGGTTTCTTTGTAGTTCGTCTTTTCTTGGTAAGTGTTATTACCAAATGTGTTTTTTTAACATAAACAAATACAGGGAGTTACCTAATCTAATAGCTGCAGCCACTACCTTCATATCCAGATACTCAATTTATATATATTTATTTTGTAATATTTTTAATCTGGCAATAATAGCAGGTTCGAATCCCGAGTAAGAGCGCCCATGGAGAGAGCCTGCTCTCGAAACGGCGCTATATAAATCCTTTGATATTACCTGAACCATAATATCCACCACAGAATAATGTATAACGATACACAAAACATACTAAGAATGTGTGTTAAACATACTTCTGATACTTTTTTATGTGAGCAAAATAAAATAAATTAACATGACATGTTTTTTAAAACGTCAAAATTTCAATAGATATGAGGCAAATCTCCTGGCTCCGCAATATACCATACGTGATTGAACTGGTATAAGGAGCGTTGGGGATCTTTTTCGGGCTGCCGGGGACAAATATGCCTAGTCTCAGGTGATATTAACGTTGGGGGGATCTGACATGACACTAGGAAGAAGAAGATGAATACATTGTTCATTTAATGACAGAATAAGGAATGAGGATAATAAAGAAATAATGCGAATTGAAAGAAGATGCAATGTTTAAGATGAAGAAAGGAATATGGAGATGGTTGGGATAGAAATTATGAACGATGAAAGGTAAACAAAAATAATATACAGTACTTAATAATACATAGGGAAAATATCTAGAAAAAAGTGGCCCATCTAAACAAATCAAATTCTGAAAAAAGGAAGAGTGAAAAGCTTTTATAATAGAAGAGTATACATTGCGAGGTGTGTGGATGTATCAGAAGCAAAATGTGTGCCAGGATATAATTAATATGAGATCTGTTCTCTCTGCCTGCCCCAATAAGAATATGGAATGATGACTGTATTCAGAGGATAATACATCTGAAAATGAAACTAATCCAATTCTTATCAGGAATACTTATTATCATTATCACCATGTCTTTATGAGCTAGGTAGAAAGAACATCATCACTATTATCATTATCACCATGTCTTTATAAGCTAGGTAGAAAGAACATCAGCACTATTATCATTATCACCATGTCTTTATGAGCTAGGTAGAAAGAACATCATCACTATTATCATTATCACCATGTCTTTATAAGCTAGGTAGAAAGAACATCATCACTATTATCATTATCACCATGTCTTTATGAGCTAGGTAGAAAGAACATCATCACTATTATCATTATCACCATGTCTTTATGAGCTAGGTAAAAAGAACATCATCACTATTATCATTATCACCATGTCTTTATAAGCTAGGTAGAAAGAACATCATCACTATTATCATTATCACCATGTCTTTATAAGCTAGGTAGAAAGAACATCAGCACTATTATCATTATCACCATGTCTTTATGAGCTAGGTAGAAAGAACATCATCACTATTATCATTATCACCATGTCTTTATGAGCTAGGTAAAAAGAACATCATCACTATTATCATTATCACCATGTCTTTATGAGCTAGGTAGAAAGAACATCATCACTATCTCTGTCATTCCGTATTACTAAGGATTGTGATCGTGATGTTGATGTTACAGGTTAGGACGATACTTTGATCATTTGCATGGCAGTGTAATGCATTCTGTTTCTACCACTTCTTGTGGCACATTTCCTATGGTCATCAAATTCTGTTCATCACTTCTAGAAACGTGTCCAAGAGAGAGAACAGATCCCTACTAATCTTGCATAAATATTTTGTTACCTACATGCATCTCGTACATAATCTCATAGTATCACATTTCCTATAATCATCAATTTCTCCAGGTTAGATAACTCACTTCTGGAACTAACCTTGCATTAATAATTTCCTTTTGCTACCTTAATACATCTCGTACATAATCTCATAGTAAAATCTTACGCAGTCTTCTTTTCCTCTTTCGTTTGATTTACTTGGTCATGCCACGTTTTTACAGGTCATCCCAAACTATGTGATGATCAATCACTTTCATTTAAACGATAATTATTAGTAAATATTTATGTTACAAAAGTTTCCGTTTTTTCGTTGCCATTTTTGTTAACTCGCTGCATCCTAAACCTTATGATTTGAACTCTAAAGAGGAAATGCCTTCTAAACCTGGTTCCCATCCACTAATAGAGTTAGTGGCGAAGTAATAACGACCTTCCAAAACCACCCCAAGGACCTACGAGGTCTTCGTATGGGGCGCGATTAAATATGAACGAGCTCAGAGTTCTAAAAGATCGGAGCTTTATGGGTAAAGGCTTTGTTTAAATGTATTCATGTTTGCTCTTTGCATCGACAGGTATTTCTAAAGAAGTCTGCCAACTCTATATTTTGTAAGGATTTATTTATTCTTCGATTTTAACTGTAGGGATGACGAAATATTTTCTTATTTTTTTGTATTTTAGGATTTTTTTTATAATATTCGTGTAAATATTAATTATTTTTGTGACAAGTTGAATTTACGAGTATATTTATGCACACTATAAAATCTAATTACAGTTTTACACTTGTAACCTTTTTAAATGGTCGATAAAAGAACGTCGATGTAATAAATTTATCTTACTGTTTTCTGTAAATAATTTTCTTTCATAAGAATACTAAACAATTATTTTTTTTTAGTTTTCTACTTATTACACTGAATCTCACTACCACGTGTTATACCACCTATCACGAGGATCTCTTCAGGCGGCATAAGAGTGCTAGACTGAGCTTTGGCTAAAAATGTTCTTAGTCATCTAACGCAGTTCTCTGCAACCTTTTCTCACCTACGACACACCAAAATTCTTCCTAGAATTTCGCGGCACACCAAAAGCTAAAATATATAGGTATTAAATTAGGCATGAGTCTTCAGCGACGCGCATAAGGGTCATTTTTCTTTGTCTATGACTAATTTGGTGCGGCCATGGTGTGTACAAAGCACACTACGCAGTTTTCAACAGTTGGCACCAGTTATTGTGTATTAAATACATAATGAAAAATTGTAAAATGTCAAATACTCGTACATCGAATTTGACCGCGGCACACCTGTATCCGGCTCACGGCACACCAGTGTGCCACGGCACACCGGTTGCGGAGCACTGATCTAACGTAAGGTTACTCAAATGGTAGTTCGCGGATCGATGCCGGAACACGGACAAGCGGTGTCCGGTCCGTGGGCCTCTGGTAGCCGTATAAGTCGTAGGTTATAACCCTAGTAAGGTCTTAGTATTGACATACTGTATTTCTGAAGAGAGCTTCGGGATAGGTGATAGAAACACTTGTAGCGGAGATTAATTTTGCTAGTAGAAATATAAATAAATTTATTATCAATATTTTCATTTGGAGTTCCACAAAGTTAAAGGCGAAATCTTTGGTAGATGACTTTCAATAATTAATCTTGCTCCGATTATTCTTTCAATAATTTATTTTACTGTCACTACAATAAATTAAATTGCAATAATCGCGTCTGGATTATTGTAATTCTGTTGATTCTCGTCTGCCTGATTCGCAAATGTCTAGACTACAGGCTGTTTCCAATTCAGCAGCTAGGCTGAGATCCTTCCGTGGTTGCAGTCCTAAGACTGGTTTGCAGCAATTTGAACTCTTCTCCTCCATTCCCCCCTGTCCTGTGCGGCTCTTTTTAAGTCTGTATATGTTGAGCAGCGCACGTCCACCAACAGGTCCTCCAGGTACTCTCGGCGTGGGCGACCCCTAGAGTTTGTCCCCTCGGTCATACCCTCCATTATGGCATGCAAGAGGCTCTCTTGTATTATATGACCGATCCATCTTGCACGCCTTTCGGACAGGATCCTGAGCAGGTGCCTTCCTCCTTCGATTCGTTGGAGAACCTCTTCATTTGTGATGCGGTCTCTCCAGGAAATTCCTAATAGTCTTCTATAGGACCACATCTCAAAAGCCTCTAGTCTTCGTCTATCTCTTTCGGATAGGCACCATGTCTCGCAGCCGTACATCAAGATACTCCATACATAGGTCTTGATGCGGAGTATTCTCAGTTTAAGGTCTATATTATTTGATTCTATTATTTTCGACCTTTTATTAAATGCAAGTCTAGCCTGATGTATACGGCTGTCGACCTCGCTCTTGGACCGACCGTCCCATGTTATTTTGCTCCCGAGGTAGACAAACTCCTTGGTGTTCTTTAGTGGTTTACCCGACATCACTATTCTCATCTGGTGCTGCGCTCGGCCTACAGTCAGCAGCTTTGTTTTGTCTTTATTTATCTTCATACTGTAGTTATTTTGAAGAATGCTTTCCATAGTTGTTAAGGCCTCTTGTAGTTCCTCTTCATTTTCAGCAACCATAGCAATATCGTCAGCGAACCTTATCATGTCCACCTTTTGCCCGTGTATCTTTACACCTTCTCTGTGACTCATTCTCTCTCTCAAGTCGTCAATCGCGCTCTGTATATAGGCGTTAAAAAGAACAGGTGACAGAGAGCATCCCTGCCTTACCCCTTGTCTTATATTGGCTTCCTTTAGCTTATATGTCGCTAACAAATTGATTTGAAACTTTTTATTTTTATTGTTAACTTCTGTTTTAACTTTGTGGAACTCCATACCAAAGTATTTGATAATAAATGACCTTGTTATTCCAATAACCTGCTACATATGTTATAATTGGAGTTGGAGTCAAACATTAAAAAATTCTGTCGAAGTTGGAGTTCGATTTTTTTTCGCGTACACCACAATCCTAGACAAAACTTTACACTAAAACCTGTATAATTGGAGTTGGAGTCAAACATTAAAAAAAACTGTCGAAGTTGGAGTTCGAAATTGTTTTGCCGACTCCACAATCCTAGATAAAATGTTACACTAAAACCTGTATAATTGGAGCTGGAGTCAAACATTTTAAAAATCTGTCGAAGTTGGACTTCGAAATTGTTTTGACGTTGATAAGTCTGCTCTCTAAACGGTATTATTATATATAAATTATCCTTTTATTATCATATTTTTATGACTTTCTTGCTAGCGACATTATTATGCCTCGATCTCCCTTTTTTCTGTTGAGCTAGTAAGGAAGCGGTCTGGAGATGGTCGTAATGACCGAGAAACAGCGGTTTATCAAAGTATCGAAAAAAGGTGAAAAAAATATGATTGCTGCTACGAAAAACCTAGATACTGAACAATCAATAAACTAACAAATTGGTTTTGTTTATTGATTGACTGGCGTAAATGTTTATTTTTCTTTATACGAGTATTATGAATCAGCTATGACAGATCATCTATTATAACTGGTGAACATAATCGTTCTTGGGGGTGGTGACATTAATTTTAAATATGCAGCTATAGACAGCACTTTAAGACAACCCTTTTTGGAAGGCTTTATCAAAATTTATAATTATAGATAAATACTTCCTACATACATATATTACACTTCACCTAAAACCGTATGTGTTACTTTCATATATCGAAAGATCTAAGAATGTTTCTTTGTAGTTCGTCTTTCCTTGGTAAGTTTTCTACTGTTTCGTAAGCAAATATGTTTTTCTGAACCTATGTAGCAGGAAACTACTTAATTTAATGTCTGATCACTACCTTCGTATATCATACTTATGTTGAAATTAAGAGTATATATATAATTATTTTTTCTTCTTCTTCTCAGTGTCACGTCAGTTCCCCACAACATTGAATATCACCTGAGAGTAGGCATCTTTGTCCCCGGCAGTCCGAAAAAGATCCCCAACGCTCCTTATACCAGTACAATCACGTATATTGCTGAGCCAGGAGATTTGCCTCCTGCCAACACCTCTTTGACCCTCTATTTTGCCTTGGATGATCAGGTGCAGTAATTTGTACTTTGCTCCTCTAAGTACATGACCCAAATAGGACAACTTTCGGATTTTAATATTAGTCAGCAACTCTCTATCAACTTTGGCTCTTTGCAGAACCCTTGTGCTGCTGACCATATCCGTCCAGGGTATCCGTAGCATTCTCCGGTGCATCCACATTTCGAACGCTTCCAGTCGGTTTATTTTATAATATTTTAAATGTGTTAATAATAACGGGTTCAAGTTCCGAGTTTAAGCGATCTTGGCGAGAGTTCGTTCGCTAAACGGCGCAATATAAACTGAAATTTATATATTTTTTTATTATGATTATCATAATCACTATGGTAGTATTTTCAATATTTGCGATGATGAACTGCAACTTTAATGTAAACTGCAAAATTAAAACTAAACTAAAACCCTTTAGCTCGATCAATGGGGCGAAAACAAAGTTGTATCTCGACCACGGGCTTTAATTTGTCCGTAATGCCAGTCTCAATGTTTCGAAGGTTAGCAAATGAATGAAAAAAATCATTCTCTATTACTGCAAGTCATTATATAGTGGGTACATTCTCTATTATTACAAGTCATTATATAGTGGGTACATTCTCTATTACTGCAAGTCATTATATAGTGAGTACATTCTCTATTACTGCAAGTCATTATATAGTGAGTACATTCTCTATTACTGCGAGTCATTATATAGTGGGTACATTCTCTATTACTGCAAGTCATTATATAGTGAGTACATTCTCTATTACTGCGAGTCATTATATAGTGGGTACATTCTCTATTATTACAAGTCATTATATAATGGGTAAATTCTCTATTACTGCAAGTCATTATATAGTGTGTTAATTCTCTATTACTGCGAGTCATTATATAGTGGGTATATAAGAACTTTCTTGGCCAGGTAAACCCTTGTATCACTCATAATTCTTCGGACTATCGATTTAACTAAAACCGGATTACCCAATTAAAATACAGGAACACGTTTGAATCGTTGAGTGTTTATTTGATGGGTCCCAAAGCACAAGTTCACTGCTTAAGCATCATCCAGTTAATTGCCTTGGAAATTGGTAAATTGTTACAGACCTTTGAATAGGCCTCCTCGGAATTAAGTTCAAACGACCCTTTTAATTTCTATTGCTCAGGATATATCTGCATTAATAAAGAGAAAACTTACTTATTGCCGTTTCAAAGTGGAAAAAAAAAGATGTATTATTTATGACACTAAAACCCTTTGACCTTTTAATATTCTCTTTAATTAAAGCAACATTTGTCGTATTAATTTTATAAATTCTGGCCAAATTCCATTTGTACATTCGTGCTTTTATCTCCCCTTTGTACCTGTGCCGTTGTTTGAATTTAAATAATTCAAACGGAAGAAAATACTTTTAATGGAAACAAAAAAAAAATCTAGAGTTTTGGCATTGTGACAGTGGAAATTAATATTTATTCAAACATAATTCAAATTGAAACACTGTTTTATCCACTTGAAAATATGTATTGACCCGAGGAATTTCAAATCATACGCGACTCGTCTTTAGAGGATTCGTACTGATTGACGAACTGACAAAACTTGAAACGAGTTTCAAAATCAGTCAGTTTGGAGTAACTATCAAACTAGTTGGGTTAATTACAAATATATATTTTCAATTGGATAGAAAAGTGTGTAAATTTTTAATTATACTAAATTTTTTTTTAATAGTAATGAATAAATATACTATATATTAAGAGTTGCTTACAAATATGTTATAGAAACTTCTGGGTCCCAGATGAACCTCGTGACCTAATTGGTAAGTCTTTAAACCGGAGGTTTCAGGTTCAATTCTCGTTGGTTCTTATTTTTTTAAATGGATTCCAGTCTTGTATTCCCTTAAAGTCTCAATATCTTTCTATTTGGTTAGAAGGTATAGCTATTTGGCAATTAGTCTGCTAGGTTGTACTGCATACAACAAAAACGCGATACAATACAGACATATCGGGTGGTATTTTGGAGTTAATGGGTCGAAAGTATGAAATATTAAATATACAAACAAAAACGTGATTCAATACAGACTGCTTGATTGAAGTAGATTGAGCAAATATATATCGGGTGGTATTTTGGAGTAAATGGGTCGAAAGTATGAAATACACAAACAAAAATGTGACACAATACAGACTGCTTTATTGAAGTAGATGGAGCAAACATATCGGGTGGTATTTTAGAGTAAATGGGTCGAAAGTATGAAATACACAAACAAAAATGTGACACAATACAGACTGCTTGATTGAAGTAGATGAAGCAAGCATATCGGGTGGTATTTTGGAGTAAATGGGTCGAAAGTATGAAATACATAAACAAAAATGTGATACAATACAGACTGCTTGATTGATTTAGATTGAGCAAATATACCGGGTGGTATTTTGGAGTAAATGGGTCGGAAGTATGAAATACACAAACAAAAATGTGATACAATACAGACTGCTTGATTGATTTAGATTGAGCAAATATACCGGGTGGTATTTTGGAGTAAATGGGTCGGAAGTACGAAATACACAAACAAAAATGTGACACAATACAGACTGCTTTATTGAAGTAGATGGAGCAAACATATCGGGTGGTATTTTGGAGTAAATGGGTCGAAAGTATTAAATACACAAACAAAAATGTGATACAATACAGACTGCTTGATTGAAGTAGATGAAGCAAGCATATCGGGTGGTATTTTGGAGTAAATGGGTCGAAAGTATGAAATACACAAACAAAAATGTGATACAATACAGACTGCTTGATTGATTTAGATTGAGCAAATATACCGGGTGGTATTTTGGAGTAAATGGGTCGGAAGTATGAAATACACAAACAAAAATGTGATACAATACATACTGCTTGATTGAAGTCGATTGAGTAAACATATCGGGTGGTATTTTGGAGTAAATGGGTCGAAAGTATGAAATACACAAACAAAAATGTGACACAATACAGACTGCTTGATTGAAGTAGATGGAGCAAACATATCGGGTGGTATTTTGGAGTAAATGGGTCGAAAGTATTAAATACACAAACAAAAATGTGATACAATACAGACTGCTTGATTGATTTAGATTGAGCAAATATACCGGGTGGTATTTTGGAGTAAATGGGTCGAAAGTATGAAATACACAAACAAAAATGTGACACAATACAGACTGCTTTATTGAAGTAGATGGAGCAAACATATCGGGTGGTATTTTGGAGTAAATGGGTCGAAAGTATTAAATACACAAACAAAAATGTGATACAATACAGACTGCTTGATTGAAGTAGATGAAGCAAGCATATCGGGTGGTATTTTGGAGTAAATGGGTCGAAAGTATGAAATACACAAACAAAAATGTGATACAATACAGACTGCTTGATTGATTTAGATTGAGCAAATATACCGGGTGGTATTTTGGAGTAAATGGGTCGGAAGTATGAAATACACAAACAAAAATGTGATACAATACATACTGCTTGATTGAAGTCGATTGAGTAAACATATCGGGTGGTATTTTGGAGTAAATGGGTCGAAAGTATGAAATACACAAACAAAAATGTGACACAATACAGACTGCTTGATTGAAGTAGATGGAGCAAACATATCGGGTGGTATTTTGGAGTAAATGGGTCGAAAGTATTAAATACACAAACAAAAATGTGATACAATACAGACTGCTTGATTGATTTAGATTGAGCAAATATACCGGGTGGTATTTTGGAAAAAATGGGTCGGAAGTATGAAATACACAAACAAAAATGTAATACAATACATACTGCTTGATTGAAGTAGATTGAGTAAACATATCGGGTGGTATTTTGGAGTAAATGGGTCGAAAGTATGAAATACACAAACAAAAATGTGACACAATACAGACTGCTTGATTGAAGTAGATGGAGCAAACATATCGGGTGGTATTTTGGAGTAAATGGGTCGAAAGTATTAAATACACAAACAAAAATGTGATACAATACAGACTGCTTGATTGATTAAGATTGAGCAAATATACCGGGTGGTATTTTGGAGTAAATGGGTCGGAAGTATGAAATACACAAACAAAAATGTGATACAATACAGACTGCTTGATTGAAGTAGATTGAGTAAACATATCGGGTGGTATTTTGGAGTAAATGGGTCGAAAGTATGAAATACACAAACAAAAATGTGACACAATACAGACTGCTTGATTGAAGTAGATGGAGCAAACATATCGGGTGGTATTTTGGAGTAAATGGGTCGAAAGTATTAAATACACAAACAAAAATGTGATACAATACAGACTGCTTGATTGAAGTAGATGAAGCAAGCATATCGGGTGGTATTTTGGAGTAAATGGGTCGAAAGTATGAAATACACAAACAAAAATGTGATACAATACAGACTGCTTGATTGATTTAGATTGAGCAAATATACCGGGTGGTATTTTGGAGTAAATGGGTCGGAAGTATGAAATACACAAACAAAAATGTGATACAATACAGACTGCTTGATTGAAGTAGATGGAGCAAACATATCGGATGGTATTTTGGAGTAAATGGGTCGAAAGTATGAAATACACAAACAAAAATGTGATACAATACAGACTGCTTGATTGAAGTAGATTGAGCAAAAATATCGGGTGGTATTTAACTTCCTATCCTGTTTTTTTCCAGCCCGTAGCAGCTTTCCTTAAAGTAATGTGGCCCTCATCCTATTTTGGGTTGTGCAGACATGGTCTAAACAGTTAAACATCTGATCAAACGTTTCCTCCTCTAGACCAGCGCTCCCCAACCGGTGGTCCGCGGCCCGGTGCCGGGCCGCAGAGACTTTCCGCCGGGCCGCAAACAATCTGTCAAATTTCAAGAAATTCGCCATGCAAAAATATTAAATATAGGATTTTTTCGCTTGCACGTTGACTTGTATTTTTAGTAATTGTTAAACAAATATAATTGGTATGTTAATGCGACACGATGGTCGCTGGTTTTCTCAGAATGGGCAGTCATAAATCTTCTCAGATACACTTAGGAAGAACGGGGAAGTATTTGCTCTTGGATAGTGAACTCGGATGCAAAACCCTACCTAAATATATTTCCAAGAATTTCATAATATATAATTGTTTTCATTTTGGAATGGACCGGTGAGAGTAACAGTACATACAAGTAAAATAATGTCAGATACAGCACTGCAGCCAAGAATATCCAATACACTCGTATTAGCAAAGATGCAACAGCAAGTTTCGCATTAGTTTGTTGAAAAAACCCCATTGTTTTTGTTAAATTTTAATTGTATCAGACAATGTTACAATTAAAATTGTTTAACTGTTATACTCGTATGTATATTTGTTAATTATATTGTAGTTACATACGAGCATGTTCATCTGTCACAATATTAGATTAAAAAAATATTTAAAAAAAAAAACCATTTTTATTTCAGTATTAGTGGTCCGCGAAAAAAAATTCCTTTTTTTACCGGTCCACGGGTCTAAAAAGGTTGGGGAACTCTGCTCTAGACCACACCTTAACATTGAGCTTTCAAGAACAGGGAATCTAATTAAATGCAAAGCAGTTAATCAACGGTCTTTATATCTTTCTGCACATAGTCAATGTTTAACATAAAAACATTAAAAAGGGATAGAAAGTATGCAATACATATATGATACATACTTAATCTGGAGTGTTATCAGGCTGATGGAATATGGATCACTTTTTGAAAAATATGATTTGTATTTAAATAAAATCATAGTATAAATAGGCCAAAACCCATACGATGGTTGTCGTCAAAGAAAGAATACGAGAATTGAATTTCGAATGCAAGAGAGCGAGAGAGGAATACTTGGATTCTATCCGAAAGTAATTCGAAATTTGAATCTCGGTGGGTCCGTGATACTGAACGAATTTTAAATACCTAGCTAACAATTTTTGAACCGGTGTAAAAGGGGACGATGTATAAATGATATATATATATATATATATAAACAAATTTTACATTTATGAATATATATTTTCATAAATGTAGAATTTGTTTTACTTCCGTGAATATTTCATGGGTTGCAACTAGTAAAATACTCGTATATAAGTGAGTAATATAACATTAGAGGATGTGCACACAGAAAAATATATTTTTACACTTTATCTTATCTGCCTAACCTAACAGGTAGGTATATGGCGTGATGATATGTATGCAACAAAATAAAAACAACACCCTTAAACTTATTTTACGTTGTCAAATGGTGCTTGATATGATAAGATTTTCACAAGATTCGATTCCCAATTTATGATTCAGTTTAATTGTGTTTCGTCATCACAATCACGCTATGTTTCTATTGGGGTAGGCAGATATAACAGATCATCACTTTATTCTATCCTGATAAACGTATTTCGCCTCAACCATGTTCAATTATTCTTTCCTCTTTCAGAATTTGATTCCTTTGGTCATCCCAGGTTTTGCAAGGTGTTCCCAAACGTCACTTGCCTGGTACACTCTTCGCCCAAACTATTTGGAAAATTTCCATAATCTATTAACTGTTTTGATACTATTTTTTTCGTCATACCACTGCATTTTCTTTCAATCGATATTCTTTCCTCATTTCTTAATTCTTCTTCCATCATGCATTGTTTTTTCCCTCTCTCATTTTTAGTCGATGTCGTAGATATCCTTTAACCCCCGAATACTAGGAGTAAAAATGCCTGTGTCAATCGAGGGGAGCAGTATAGCGCAGTGTTCAAACCGGCGACATTCCGCATGAAGTCCAGTGTCAAATAGCGTAGTAATTTAAATTTGGTGGCACAAATTATCCTAGTTTAGGTGGATTGCCTTTAAAAAAATAATGGGTTTGAATCAAGAATAAGAGGGTCTTTGAGGAGAGTTGAATGTCTAAATGGCACTGTATATAATATCCTTTCTTTTTTTTTCAACAAACAATCCACCCAAACTAGAATGATTAGTGCCACCAACTTAGTCATTATGCAATTATATGAGGCAAAAATAAACCAATTAAAAAAAATGACAATACTAAATAATTCAAAATTTCAACTTTAAAAAAATTATCAATCGATCTTTAAATGAAAAAGTTCCTCGAAGAAAAAAGAAACGCAACATACGTTGGACGTGCTAAAGTTATGGCTTTGTTATAACGGTTGAATTTCTGTCAAATATATTTCAACAATACGTTGAAATATTTATTTCATCAATATAACATCTGTATTAATTCCATTTAGTCGCAAAGCCAGGATTGTACGATGATTTAAGATACTATGTTATCTTCTCTAAAGCCTCATTCTGTTTAGATTAATTATCCTGCCTGAACCGTCTCTTCCAGTCAAGACTTAGTTTGGATGAGCTTATCCAAAGTTTAAGGTGGTTCAAAGTGGCTACACGAGAAGTGGAGTCTCAAGAGAGATTATCTGGCCTAGTTTCTAGTTCTCAGACTATCTGATCGAACTTTGCTTTGTTCCCCTATTATTGTTGCTGCTTAAGTATACTCCGTTTCTAATATGGACACTAGATAAATTTGATATTCAACTTTTGTTCATACATATATAACATACCATCACGCTGTTTCCTTGTTAAGGTAGGTTGAGAAGACAGTGATAGACCTTTTCATCGCGATACAAATCTTTTCCACCTCTATATCCATATACTTTCTCATACAACTTATTTAATTTGTCCGACTTTTTTATATTTTTTTCTTTTAAAATATAATTCATTTGACCCAACTAAATTCTCCTTAGTCTTTCTATATCACCCCTTTAATTCACATTTCAACTATTATTACTTGTTTTGTCAGCCTATTTTAATTAATTTGTAATACATGTCAAAACCGTCTCACAGTTTTGAAATAACTTAATACCATATTCTGAAATACATTGTTGCTTCACATATTTTTCACAGTGTATGTATTTTAAATGTTTATTTAACTTATTCTAGTATTTTCCATGCACACGATTCACTTCCATACATCAAAGTTGCTCAATTATTGAGCAAGTAATTTAATGAATAAAAAAATATATTATATACATCGGCCCAGTACTGAAAAAGTTTTCTTGTTACGTTCTGTATTTGAGAAAATATGCATCTCGCACGTCAGATTTTTCATTCATTCATCCTAGTTTAAGGGAGGAGATTTGTCTTTCATCCTAGTTTAAGGGATGAGATTTGTCATTCATCCTAGTTTAAGGGAGGAGGTGCCGAAGTTAGTACGTGTACCTGGCACAACTCCAAGATAGGACAATGCGCCCAGCATCATTGTTTACACTTGAATGCCACGTGTACACAAGGAAGACATTTCTCGGAGTGTGACAAATGGGGGTAATAAATTTTATAACTTGAAAATATATTTACCGTAATATGCTTGAATTTACTGTTTAAACTCAAGCGACTTCACAACTTTTACTGTGCATTTATTATCTTAATTGTTTTTACACGTGTCTTCTGATTTTACTGACAATATTTTGTTTCCTTTTAATTTGTCAACGTTTTGCCTATATTTGTACTTCTGTGACTCAGCTTGTATGGTGGACTCATGATTTTAATTGTTTTTAAATGTTCTCCTCCATTGCTTTTTATATCTCACAACATTTTGTTTCCTTTCAATCTCTCAACGTTTTTCTTTTATTTATATTTTTGTAACTCAAGTGTATTTAACTTGTATGATAGATTCATGATTTAAGTTATTTTTAAATGTGTCTTCTCCATTGCTTTTTATATCTCACAACATTTTGTTTCCTTTCAATCTCTCAACGTTTTTCTTTTATTTCTATTTTTGTAACTCAAGTGTATTTAACTTGTATGATAGATTCATGATTTAAGTTATTTTTAAATGTGTCTTCTCTATTCCTTTTTATATCTCACAACATTTTGTTTCCTTTCTGTCTCTCAACGTTTTTCCTTTATTTCTACTTTTGTAACTCAAGTGTCTTTAACTTGTATGATAGATTCATGATTTAAGTTGTTTTAAAATGTTCTCCTTCATTGCTTTTTATATCTTACAACATTTTATTTCCTTTCGATCTCTCAACGTGTTTCCTTTATTTCTACTTTTGTAATTCAAGTGTCTTTAACTTGTATGGTACACTCATGATTGAAATTATTTTTAAATGTATCTTCTCCATTGCTTTTTACATCTCACATTTTGTTTCCTTTCAATCTCTCAACGTTATCCCTTTATTTCTACTTTTGTTATTCAAGTGTCTTTAACTTGTATGGTAGACTCATGATTAAAATTATTTTTAAATGTATCTTCTCCATTGCTTTTTACATCTCACAACATTTTGTTTCCTTTCAATCTCTCAACTTGTTTCCTTTAGTTTTACTTTTGAAATTCAAGTGTCTTTAACTTGTATGGTAGACTCTTGATTGAAATTGTTTTTAAATGTGTCTTCTCCATTGCTTTTTACATCTCACAACATTTCGTTTCCTTTCAATCTGTCAACGTTTTCCCTTTATTTCAACTTTTGTAACTCGTGTGTGGTATACTTGTAAGGGAGACTCACGATTTAAATTGTTTTTACAGGTGTCTTCTTCATTGCTTTTTATATTTCACAAGATTTTGTTTCATTATAATCTGTCAATGTTTTGTCTGTATTTTAATTTTTGTAACTCAAGCATCCTTCGTAACTCAAAGGTCAGCCGTAACGGATCTTTTTAATAAAATTCACTAGATACTTGGCACCCATAGGCGTTGCATTGGGTTGTGACTGGTGTACGAGTAAATCGTATATCATATAACATATAAGTATCATATAATATATACTCGTATATCCAACAATTTATTTATTTAACACTTTTATCATATATTATATTTATCATATAAGAGTTCTTGATATTACTCAATCCAACAATTTATGTATTTATTTATTTAACACTTTTATTGCAATACAATCTGGCGGGCTTATTGCCAGGCAGCAATCTCTTCCAACCAACCAGACAAAAGTAAATGAAGCAAGTTACATGGTCGCATAAATCATTCAAATGACTATCCATCCCCACGAAATCCATAAACACATACGTGAGCACATGCCCACTTACCCCACAAAGACGGACAATCACCCGAACATTATTTTTCATATAAAGTGAGATATCATCAATCAAAAGGAAAGGAAAGGATGGTGGAGAGGAAAGGAAAAGAAAAATCAGGAATGAAACACGTTATTTTACTGACTAGAAATTAAGAGTTTTTTCAGTCGCTTCTTAAAGCATGCCAAGGATGGAGCGAGTCTTATATTGGTTTGTAACGGGCAAAAGGTGGACATGATAAGGTTCGCTGACGATATTGCTATGGTTGAAAGTGAAGAGGAACTACAAGAGGCCTTAACAACTATGGAAAGCATTCTTCAAAATAACTACAGTATGAAGATAAATAAAGACAAAACAAAGCTGCTGACTGTAGGCCGAGCGCAGCACCAGATGAGAATAGTGATGTCGGGTAAACCACTAAAGAACACCAAGGAGTTTGTCTACCTCGGGAGCAAAATAACATGGGACGGTCGGTCCAAGAGCGAGGTCGACAGCCGTATACATCAGGCTAGACTTGCATTTAATAAAAGGTCGAAAATAATAGAATCAAATAATATAGACCTTAAACTGAGAATACTCCTCATCAAGACCTATGTATGGAGTATCTTGATGTACGGCTGCGAGACATGGTGCCTATCCGAAAGAGATAGACGAAGACTAGAGGCTTTTGAGATGTGGTCCTATAGAAGACTATTAGGAATTTCCTGGAGAGACCGCATCACAAATGAAGAGGTTCTCCAACGAATCGAAGGAGGAAGGCACCTGCTCAGGATCCTGTCCGAAAGGCGTGCAAGATGGATCGGGCATATAATACGACAAGAGGGCCTCTTGCATGCCATAATGGAGGGTATGACCGAGGGGACAAACTCTAGGGGACGCCCACGCCGAGAGTACCTGGAGGACTTGTTGGTGGACGTGCGCTGCTCAACATACACAGACTTAAAAAGAGCCGCACAGGACAGGGGGGAATGGAGGAGAAGAGTTCAAATTGCTGCAAACCAATCTTAGGACTGCAACCACGGAAAAAAAACTGATTCCAGAGTCTCACTGCATGGACAGTAAAGGACGACGTAAGGAAAGAGGAGCGGTGAACTGGAAAGGCCAATAAACAATCTCTCCCTTTGAAACTACCCCTTTGAAACTACCCCTTTGAAACTATGGTTCAATATAATAAGAATGAACAAGGTGGAAGTGTCTGTCACGTGTAGTTTGCGTACAGGTCACTACGTAGGAGCTAGTCACTTTTACAAAATGGGTATTGTGGAGAATCTCGGCTGTGAGTGTGGTGCAGATGATGAAACTATAGACCATGTATTTTTCGGTTATCCTTTGCGAGACGTATTTAGTAAAAGCCAAAGATTTACTAAAAGTCATATCTAATTTGGTTTACCAAAAGCCATATCTTATAGGCGCCTGCAGGGATTACATATTCACTCATGCTAGAAAGGGTTCAGAAAAGATTTCTCCATTGTCTCTACATGAGAGAGTATGGATATTATCCCTGGCTTTATCCAAGTGTCTTCTTCCTGAAGATGCTTAGTTACAAATCATTAGAGGGTGAAATATCTCTTCGATTGGGTGTCCATTTTTTTTGTTTACTCAAGGATAATTAAGTTTACCCATCCATCCTGAACAGTCCTGGCTTGTATGTTCCGGATAATTATTTAAGACAACGCTCCCATAGATTGTTCTATCAACCTATAAGTCGAACCAACTGTCTTTGGAGATGCCGGTAGGCAGAGCAACCACACTCTGTAACCGTGTATGTTCTCATATAGACATATTTCAAGTGTCCCTTAGCTTCTTCAGGAAAAACCTTTTGAATTTAGTGTAGTACTTGAAATCATTTTAAAAAAATATATTATCTTACGTACTACATTTTGTCAGTGTTTTAGTGTAAAACACTGACATACATTTTTACAATAGTTTTTATACAATTTGAACTGTTTTATACAAATTTTGAACTGTTTTATACCAATTTTGAACTGTTTTATACATATTTTTTTGGGCTCGTTATGTTTGATCCTTGTACGAATTAGGGAAACCCGTAATGTATTAGGTGTTAACATAAATTGTGTCCCTTTTTTTTCAATTTGAAATAGAGCACCAAAAGTTAAACAAGATGGTAAACGTTATACGTCATTCAAAAGAAAATTTTCTGCTTTACAAGATATTGTGTTTGCTTTTACGTTACATATATTATTTTATTTGATTACAAGCCTTCAAAATGGAATGTAAAGTAGACGAAAGTGAGCATTTAAGACACCTCTTTCTGTTCGCGTTCAATCGAAGGAATAAAGCTGCCAAAGCTGCTCGCGATATTTGCGAAGTGTACGGCAAAGATGCTATGAATGAAAGGACAGCTCGTCGATGGTTTTTGCATTTCAAAGACGGTAATTTCGACCTGAAAGATATGAAGCGTTCCGGACGACCAGTGGACTTCGTTAAGGATCGCTTAAACCTTAGTATTCATAAAATGCTCACTTTCGTCTACTTGACATTCCATTTTGAAGGCTTGTAATCAAATAAAATAATATATGTAACGTAAAAGCAAACACAATATCTTGTAGAGCAGAAAATTTTCTTTCGAATTACGTATAACATTTATCATTTTGTTTTACTTTTGGTGATCATTTTTAAATTGAAAAAAATAAACGGACACAGCTTGTGTTAACCCCTAATATGTACAAAGGACCTGAAAAAATAACTTGGAGGTTAATAAATCTTTTCCGCTTCCAATGAATGTTGTGTTTCTTTTTTCTTTGTGGAACCTTTCCACTTATAGATCAATAGTTAAATTTTTGAAGTTATAAACTGTCTACAATTGACCTTTTATAAAAAAATGTTTTTTTTTTATTGACATATAATGGCATAATGACTGGCATATAATGGCATAATTTGGTGGCAAAAATCATTCTAGTTTGGGTAGATTACTTATAAAAAAAACTTAAGTAATTTCGAGATGGTTTGGACACACTAAATCAAAAAAATTTGCAATACTTATACCAAAAATTATACTCGAGGAAAATAGGGATAAGGATTCAAATTATTTAGATGTTGATATTGAGGAATATTTTAAAATGAATATTGCTTTTTAATTATAAATATTGGTATGTTAAATGATATGTCCGATGTCGAGTCGAGTGGACCACAAAATATGTAAATGTGTGATGCGTTGGTGTACAAATGATCTTAACGTTTTCAGGTCAGAGGGAGAGTCTAGACTCAATTAATTAAACCTTCCACACAGATACTGAGGACAGCCGGGATTGTTCAACGGTCTAAAGAGGGTTGACAAAACGTGTTTAGGGACTTTTATTCGCATAGAAGGATATTGGTTGTTTGAATAAAAGTCGTCGAGATCGGAATAAGTAAAGAGAAAGTTTATTATAAGCGTCTGTATTTATAATGTATAGAACGGCGCAGAACATGTCGCTGTTTCGTTTCCGCTGGACACATGTTTATTGTTGCACGTTCTATATACATTTCATACTACGTTATGCAGGAGAGGCAAGATATATATCGGTGTCTCGCTCTTTGCTACTAGTGAGTTCAATGACCGCGCGGGCGACCTTCGCCCGGCGCCGTCACGCACTCGCCACAGGCGAGTTCAATGACCGCGCGGACAAGGGTCGCCTTGGTGGGTTCAGTGACCGCACGCACGGTCGCTACACGTGCATATTTTATCACCCTCTTATAAACATATAAGGTATTATATACTGACATGATATTCGGAAATATTTTTTTGTAAACTTTTGTTGTATACAAATATAACCTGTCAGGTTTATTCCCAAGTGACAATCTTTTTTAATCAACGAGAAAGAGGGTTAAACAGTCTTAGTCATTTATTTATTTAACACTTTTATTGTAAATACAATCATGCGGGCTTATTGCCTGGTGGCAATCTCTTCCAGCCAACCAGACAAAAGTAAATAAATCATTCAAATGACTATCCATGCCTACGAAATTCATAAATACATACGTGAGCATATGCCCATAAACTCCACATAGACGGACAATCACCCAAACATTCCTTTTCACATAAAGTGAGATATCATCAATCAAAGAAAGGGATGGAGAAGAGCAAGGGCAAAGATCTGGAATAAAACACGTTGTAGGTATTACTCACTAGAAATTAAGAGTTTGTGGCGGTTGCCCACTCGAATACTGTGGGCATTCATACATACGGTCAATGACCGATGAAATGACCTTCGGATTCCTCGATAAATCCAAGTAAACAAGTCCGAAAGTCTCCCGCCGGACAGCCATCTCGTAGCCGAGCGGACCGCACTCCATACTAGAGAGAGAACGCACCACGCTGTCTCGCCGGTTCCGTAAATAGATTGTTACCCACATACAACAATTAATCGTTTTTGCATTTACAGAAACGAGAAACAGGCATATCGCGAGCGCATTCTTGCGCGCATTCTAAAAAGATATAAATACCTACGTTACTAATAAAATTGGACAGACTCTCTTTCCGCATTGCGATCTAACGTGTTTTATTATTTATCAACAAACCATCATCATCTCTTCCAATAAGAACCAATCTGCTAAAAGTTTTTTCAGTCGCTTCTTAAAGCACGCCAAGGACGCAGCAAGTCTTATATTGGTTTGTAACTAATTCCAGAGTCTCATTGCATGGACAGTAAGGGACGACGTGAAAAAAGAGGAGAACTGGAAAGGCCAATAATTAATCTCTGTTTGAGGGTAGTGCTTATCCACGATTTAATATTTAATTGTACAACAATTTTGTGAACTTATCGTGAGGTGGCAATCTCTTTCAACTGACCAGAGAAAAGTTAATTAAGAAAATACCATCAAACTTATTTTAATTATAGTTGAGGCATTAATATTGTGGAGGTTTAAATATATTGTAATTTGTTTTCTCAAACACTTTCATGTTTGTCCTCTTTAATGATGAGGTCAAAACCTTGTAAACGGCAGGGTTCTACCGTTACATAAAGTGGAATAAACAATGTTTGATAAAACCAATTACTTAATTTATTTCTATTCCTATTTATTTGTCCTAAATAATTAAAAAAATAAGAGTGAGATATCATCAGTCAAAGGAAAAGGACAGGATGACAGAGATGATAGAAAAATCGAGAATCTTAAATATAAACAGAAATAAACACTTATTAAAATGAATTGACCCCGCAACCTCTGGGTCGGAAAATAAGCCTGTTTTAATTACTTTATCGAGAAGGTCGTATTAATGTCTGTAATCAATGGAAACTGATGAACCATCCCACAAGAAATATATTAAATAGGCCTAAAGGGAAAACCAGATTGGAAACTATAGGGTCTTTCAAATTGAGCGGTTTTTTAAATTATTGGATAAAACACAGATGGCGTCGCGAGCTTGCCTGGGTCTTGTGACATTTGAGAAGTGTAATGTATGAAATTTATAAAAATGGGAGTCGTATACAATACAACAACGCGTTCAAATTGTTGAATTATTTTATGTACTCGTATTATAATCTCCGGAAACGGTGATATTAATTGGCCACTAAACTCATGTGATCTGACACCGTTGGACTATTTTCTCTGAGGTTACGTGAAAAACCAGGTCTATAAGAATTACCCCCAATCAATTCCTGAGATGGTGAAATTATTCGCGTTATTGGTGACATAGAACCGCAATTATGCCAAAATGTCATTGATAATTTTGACAAAAGAGTGGATATCTGTGGAGCTGCAAGAGATGGACATTTAGCGGATATTGTTTTTTTGTGTTTAAATGTCATACATTATACTTCAATGACCAATAAAAAGTTTTTTTGAAAACAAAGCAAATTGTGTGTTTTATTCAAGAATTAAAAAAAATAGAATTAAAAAAAAAACCGCTCAATTTGAAAGACTCTTTATTTTAGAAAAGCCGAGTTCCAAAGATAATTGAAACCGCCACTCCCAGGTTCGGGACAGGCGTTTAAACAATAAGGCTATGGAGGGCATAAGTATTTACACCTGTCTTTCTCCTTCGCTTACTCTACCTACCACCGATTATTTTTTCTGTTTCTCGACTTGTAATTTTTGACAAATGATCGTTTCTTTCTTTCAGGGTCCCAGGTCCTCACGTAGTAGCAGCGCGCGCCTACCGTATGTCTCTGTCTACTGGGACCACTCCAGGGCAGGCCACCACCCCTCCAGCGGGACCGGCGTCTTCGACGCCCCTGTACCGGTTGGCAAGACTGCTGGCACAGGCCCCGGGCGGCAAGGGACAGTCCGCCCAGCCACCACCCGACACTGAGGATAACGGCGTCAGGAGACTAAGTTGGGAGAGGTAAGATTATTTTTTATAGAATAATTACATTTCTACTAGAACCTGTTGGCATGAAGACAGATATAACCTATTTTCTATTTATATTAAAATATTCTTTACAAAATATTTCAACTTGAACTTTATGGAACTCCCTATTAGAATATTTAATAATAAATTATACTTGAGAAAATTTAAGATGGTCCTTGTGACGTTTGAAATGTCATGTCTCAAAGGGATGGGGTAAAATCGTTTTTTTTTACAAATCGAATCGTTTTTTTTTATAAATCGAAAAATTGTTATTCTCTAAACTGACGTTTTAATCCCTAATTTTTATTATATTGACTTCCTGATGTATTGTATGATTTGTATCTATCTTTAAATAGACCAAGATCCAGTATGAATTATTACTTATTACGAACATTTAATTTTAGGTATAAAAAAATCGAAAATCCAATTATCGTGTACCCCATTCCTAGCCAATGCAGACTAACGTAGTGACTTTTGACAAACGTCACCAAATATTATTTGATTTTAACAAACTACCATATTTTTTTTTCTAATTTGTACCAAGATGTATTAATTTGTCATTATTGTTAGTTTCATGTAATGTATTTACCTAAATAACTTGCTATTTATAATAATCGAGGTTTATATTAAAGTCGATAAAATAATTAAAATTACTGAACGTCGTTACAAGGTTGTATTGGGGCAAATTTGTGAACTGTCATAGGGACCATGTTACATTTTCTCAAGTATAGTAACTCATACAGCAATTCGACCGTTTCAAATATTTATGAATCCTTAAACCTCGTGATCTTGACTCAGATAGATAAGTTAGATGCCAAATTGAAATGAAACATGCAGAATTTCTCAAAATGAGATCAGTTTTTTGCAATTATAACTTGGATCTTAAACTTTAGTAACGCTTGGTTAAGTGTTATAGATGGTTTATTTTACTTTCTGGTATTGAATAATCGACTATGAAGACCAGAATGCTAAATAAGGCAGAATAATTCTAAATGTAAATTCATGGTTTCACAGCATCTTAAACATCGAGGTGCTGCGTAAAGCAGGTGTAGAACGAGACTTCTAAATTCCATTAATTGCCTGTTTGGGTCATATACTCCCTAAAATATATATTCATGGATAAAATTGAGAGTTGACGCGGAATCAGAAGAAGGAGCCTGTCTTGGATCTGCAACATTCGCGAATAAACAGGTGTCCAGACTGTTGAGGAGATGTTCCGTGCCGCCAAAGACAGAGATATTATCTCAAGAGTCAGAGGGACCAGACAAGGGCCATGAAGAATAAAAATAAAAATATACTTTGTTATTCCACGTTCATCCCTGCGATACGTTTTTCTATCTTCTACCTCGAAGCTCTCTTCAACTGGAATGATCCTGATGTGTAACGTGAGCAATCCTTAGATCCAGTTGGAATCACGTTTTGTCAGAAGGGTATGTGGTGTATTGACCCAAAGTGGTAACCTTTAATGAGAGATTCACTTTTAAATTAATTAGATTCGTTTGACAGTAGCCGATAGGAAAACCGTCGACCCTTACAACGGTTTCGAAAAATTGTCTGTACGTCTCTCTCACACTTCATTAATTCATTTGAATAGTAACCCTTTAATATATCTGAATTTGTAATTTGGAAATGTTAAAAAACGTGGCCGGGAGATAACATTGCCTTCAACCCTCTTAATTAAGCCTTTGAGTTTAGAACCACTAGAGTAAATCCGAAACTCACAGTACGTTATCGCACTTATTTAAAATACCAAATAAATGGAGTTTAATAAATAAACGAGTTTAATCTTGCATGTAAAGAGGCAACAGTACTTGAACACACCTATCGCGTGTGAGTTTAATTATCAGGTGAACTCTTTAACCCGTCAAGTAGCCTTTTTTTAAATTTGTTTTGGGAATCAAACCCAAAACCCTCGGGAGGAAACCAAGAGTCTTATCAACTAGGTTACAGAGGTCATCTGGAAACTAAACGTTATTGGAACATAAACGTTATAGGAACCTAAACGTTATTGGAACCTAAACGTTATAGTAACCTAAACGTTGTTGGAACCTAAACGTTATTGGAACCTAAACGTTATAGTAACCTAAACGTTATTGGAACCTATACGTTGTTGGAACCTAAACGTTATTGGAACCTAAACGTTATTGGAACCTAAACAAAAGTTTGTAGCGGGATGCTTATCACCATGCGTTTTAGTCATGTAAAATACAATAGTAAGTTATAAATTGTAATTTAATTTACAAAATGAACGATGAAAGATTACATTTTATCGAGAATATATTAAAGGGATATATTATAATATGAATAATTTATATCATTTAAACCCTTTTTATTAATTAAACGTCATGAAATCCTTTTTCATAACTTTGACAAAGGGATGAATCCATTAGGCATCCCATCATTACAGGAACATGTCATGTTTTATAACGTCTGCTTGAGAAGGTCGAGTGGAAAAGGGGTTGGCGATTGGACGATTAGAATAGGTCCTTTAGAAAGTGGGGTAAGAAAAATTATTTTCGGGAACACGAATGTTAAGTTCAGGACGATTTGAAATAAACGGATTTATACATTTATAGATATATTTTATTTAAACTGTATTTTCCACCGACAGTATAGGCAGGGAGAAACAAGGTCTGAGTGAATGTAATAAAATGAAAATAGCCTGAATGAGTGGATATGTACGTGTTAAATAATAAGTATTAAAATAATTTGTTGTAAGAATTGATATCTAGTTATAAATTATTATGTTTGTATAATTTTTTTTAAGAAATTAAATATTTCGATTATTAAAAATAAAAATTACATGTAGGAAATTAAAATTTAGTTATTGGGAAATTAAAATTAACTTATAGTTATAATATGGAAAATATTAGGTGTTAACATAAGTTGAGTCCGTTTTTTTCCAAATTTAAAAATGAGCACCAAAAGTAAAACTAAATGGTAAAGGTTATACGTCATTAGAAAGAAAATTTTCTGTTCTACAAGATGTTGTGTTTGCTTTTACGTTACATATGTTATTTTGTTTGATGACAAGCCTTCAAAATGGAATGTCAAGTAGACAAAAGTGAGCATTTTCGACACCTCCTTCTGTTCGCGTTCAATCGAGGAAATAAAGCTGCCAACGCAGCTCGCAATATTTGCGAAGTGTACGGTGAAGATGCTATGAATGAAAGGAAGCTCGTCGATGGTTTTTGCGCTTCAAAGACGGTAATTTCAACCTGAAAAACATGGAGCGTTTCGGACGACCAGTGGACTTCGATGAGGACCGCTTTTACCATTTTATTCATAAGATCCTCTTCAAAAATTTTTCATCACCCTTTTCAAACTATTTTTCATCACCAGTAATGATGTGGTAAAGGAACCTTTGCTTGTGGTCATGCGTAGCTCGATGACGAGCGAGCAAACTAGCAAAAATTGTCGAACGTTGATTTTTGTTGTTTTCACTCAAAACATATGGAACCCAAGCGCCGAACTTCTGGACTTTACCCATTGATTTAAGATGGCGGTATATAGTCATGTGACTATAAGTCATCTGCACAGCCAATTCTGCGGTAGTTTGAAGGGGATCTTCATAAATAATATGGTTTAAGCGGTCCTCATCGAAGTCCACTGGTCGTCCGGAACGCCCCATATCTTTCAGGTCGAAATTACCGTCTTTGAAACGCAAAAACCATCGATGAGCTGTCCTTTCATTCATAGCATATTCACCGTACACTTCGCAAATATTGTGAGTAGCTTTGGCAGCTTTATTCCCTCGATTGAACGCGAACAGAAAGAGGTGTCGAAAATGCTCCTTTCGTCTACTTGACATTCCATTTTGAAGGCTTGTAATCAAATAAAATAATATTTGTAACGTAAAAGCAAACATAATATCTTGTAGAGCAGAAAATTGTCTTTCGAATGACGTATAACTTTTACCATTTTGTTTTACTTTTGGTGCTCATTTTTAAATTGAAAAAAAAATGAACACAACTTAATAGGTTAGTCAATAAGTTTTGAAAGCGACATCTATGAAGCAGTAGAAAAACCAAAATTTTTACGCCATTTTAATATTTAATCTTTCATAAGAACGTACTCAAAATTTCATTTCAATTTGTCAATTCATTCTTTGTTTACAAGCCATTTGAAGTTGACGTGTCAGTGTATTTTTTAACAATGGAAAAATCCGAATATCGTGCAGTGATTAAATTCTTTGTTTTGGAAGGTTTATCGGCTACTGAGATCCATGCAAAGATGGTGAAAGTATTAAAGAAGTCTTCTCCTTCATTTCCAACCGTTCACCGATGGGTTTTGGAGTTTAAGCGTGGCCGTACAAGCGTTGAAGACAATCCACGCTCAGGACGTCCAAAAAGTGCATCAACACCAGAAATCATAGCGAAAATACAGGATATGGTTTTGGAAGATCATCAATCGACTGTGGATGTGATAGCTGATACTATAGGCATCTCACATGGAACAACATGACATATTTTGGCTGAAGTTTTGGGTTTCAAAAAACTGTGTGCACAATGGGTGCCGCATTTGCTAACAATGCAACAAAAACACGTTCGAATGCGACTTTCTGAGCAACATTTGGAGCAATTTCGAAAGGATAAAAAGGATTTTCTGCGTCGATTCATCACTATGGATGAGACTCGGGTCTACCACCATGATCCTGAATCAAAACAAGAGGCTAAGGAGTGGTGTGAACCAGGCACTTTGGCTCCGAAGCGAGTTCGTGTCCAGAAATCGTCCAAGAAGGTGTTAGCGTCAGTTTTTTGGGATGCAAAAGGAATTTTATTGATAGATTATCTCGAAACTGGTAAAACAATCAACTCTGATTATTATTGTGACCTTTTGGACCAGTTGGATGAAAAAAATTGTGAAAAAAGACCCGGTTTGCAGAAGAAAAAAAACATTTTTCATCAAGACAATGCACCTGCTCACACAGCTCAAAAAACCATCGCGAAAATCAGTGAATCGGGGTACGAATTGTTGCAGCATCCACCCTATTCGCCAGATTTAGCTCCCTCTGACTTCTGGCTGTTCTCACACCTCAAAAAATTCCTTCGTGGAAAGCATTTTTCATCAAACGAAGAGGTTATAGCCGTCGTAGAGGATTATTTTGCAGGCCTTCCAGAAAGTCACTTCCGTGATGGGACAACAAAGTTGGAAGATCGTTGGACCAAGTTTATTGATCTTATGGGAGACTATACTGAGCAATAAAAGTGATTTCCCCCCAAAAAAAATGTATTTTCATTTCCGCTTTCAAAACTTTTTGACTAACCTAGTATGTTAACACACAATAGATTAGTTTTTTACTACTAAACTAATACATTTGTGTATAAGTAAGTATAGTGTTTGGCTAATGTGTGTATCGTAGAATAATTTATCAAATAAAAAAAAATGTTTTCTTTTTTTAAAACGTTGTTTAGTGCCTGAATTCACTGTAAAAGTTTTTCACGGAGAGAGATTTAAAAAAACGATTTGTGATTGTGTTATTTCATGTTACACGATTAACCAGATTGGGGGATGTAATGGGGTAGCGTTATTTTCAGCTATTTTAGAGGAAAACTTAAACCTTTTGTATTGTGTTACACATTTATTGTATACAGTTTTCTCGACATGCCCATTATTATCTCGTCTAGAAAGGTATTACTAAGCAATCATTGTGAAACCTTATTTAAAAATACTAGATACCAATTAAACCCGTGACAAATTTTTGAATTGTTTTCAAAATATCTATTACTAAATCACTGTCAGTTGTTTTTTTTTCGTTTTATGTTCAACACAAAATTTTACAAGTATTCTTTATATTTAAAGAGTTTCAATGATAATACGTATATACAAACATATACAAAATTGTGAAGCGTTTTTCATTTTTTCAGATTTTCATTTTCACGATCTCTTTGGCCTAGTTGGTAAGGTTTACGATCTAAATGTTGAGGGCTCGATTCCCGCTGGAGCCCAATTTTAAAAAAAAAAAAAAGGTTTTTCTTGTTAGTTTGCAGCTCACCGGGGTCTTAGATATTGTGAGGCTCTTCGTTTTGTCCGTAGATATCAACATGTTATATGTTAATGAGGTTTGATGGAGTCTATGTAACATCCTTTGGAGGTCATCTTCGGATTCTGCAGTGAGTACTGCATCGTCTGCGTAGTATACAATGCTGACTTTTTTGTCTCCCAGACTGTATCCTATGTCCATGTCTGCAACTTCCTCAATTAGTTTGTCCATTATTAGATTGAAGAGGAACGGGCTTAAGCTATCCCCTTGTCTTATTCCAATCGGAGTAGGGACGGCATTTGTCAGGTCATTCTCTATTTTAATCCTGGTGTAGCTATTGGTATTTCATCCTTGTATGATTTTTATTACGTTCGAGGGGACATTCTTCTCACTGATTATCTTTATCACATTTTCGAATCTAACTCTATCAAATGCCTTAGTGAAGTCGACAAAGTAGTGGTATGCTGTTTTGTTATACTCTATTGATTTTTCAGTTGATTGATGGACCACGAAGAGTGCGTCTGTGGTTGATCTATTCTTTCTGAAGCCCTGTTGTTCGTCTCTATTTGTTAGATGCCCTTCCAGTATTTACCTGATTATGCTTAAAAATATTATCTCATATCTCAAATTATTCTATGTAAACTAACATATTATCTCATATCTCAAATTATTCTATGTAAACTAACATATTATCTCATATCTCAATATATTCTATGTAAACTAACATATTATCTCATATCTCAAATTATTCTATGTAAACTAACATATTATCTCATATCTCAAATTATTCTATGTAAACTAACATATTATCTCATATCTCAAAATATTCTATGTAAACTAACATATTATCTCATATCTCAATCTATTCTATGTAAACTAACATATTATCTCATATCTCAAATTATTCTATGTAAACTAACATATTATGTCATATCTCAATCTATTCTATGTAAACAAACATATTATCTCATATCTCAAATTATTCTATGTAAACTAACATATTATCTCATATCTCAAATTATTCTATGTAAACTAACATATTATCTCATATCTCAAATTATTCTTCTGCGTATATTTTTCTTTTTCACAATTATTTTACAAAAGTTTAGCAGTCGCGTATGTGAATCATACATACGCCAGTGCATAATAAATCCGGATTTATTTTCCAGTTAGTATTTCAATTATAGCCATATTGGCTATTATCGTTTTTCTATTACATGGATATTCAGTCGGAACGGCTTGAATTATCGCACTGCACTTTTATACTGCATTCTGCGTCGGTGCATCCAATAACTGGTGTTATTCAGTTTATTTAATTCGTATTTTATTTCACCGATAACTTGGTTATCTGACTATGGTTCATGATATTTCAATAATTTTATTGGGGTTATACAGAAAGTTATTTCGTATTAAGGTCAAATTTAGCTCATTTCAGTCATTTTCCATGCCCATGTATCAAACCCATACATCAAAGTTGGTACTAAAACACTGCGGACGGTCGTCAAAGCAAATTTTAAAACTTCGTTTAATAAATATTGACTTTGAGTATATGTTTAAGTGATTCGTTGTATTTTTTTGACGGTTTTAAACTGTATAACTTTTCAATAGGTTGTCCGAAATAATTTCGTGTTTTTATTAGTTTTAAACTCTATAACTTTTTAATAGGTTGTTCGAAGTAATTTCGTGTTTTTATTAGTTTTAAACTGTACAACTTTTTAATAGTTTGTCCGAAGTAATTTCGTGTTTATATAAGTTTTAAACTGTATAACTTTTTAATATGTTGTCCAAAGTAATTTCGTGTTTTTATTAGTTTTAAACTGTATTACTTTTTAATAGGTTGTCCGAAGTAATTTCGTATTTTTGTATGTTTTAAACTGTATAACTTTTTAATAGGTTGTCCAAAGTAATTTCGTGTTTTTATTTGTTTTAAACTGTATAACTTTTTAATAGGTCGTCCGAAGTAATTTCGTGTTTTTATTAGTTTTAAACTGTATTACTTTTTAATAGGTTGTCCGAAGTAATTTCGTGTTTTTATTAGTTTTAAACTGTATTACTTTTTAATAGGTTGTCCGAAGTAATTTCGTGTTTTTATTTGTTTTAAACTGTATAACTTTTTAATAGGTTATCCGAAGTAATTTCGTGTTTTTATAAGTTTTAAACTATATAACTTTTTAAAAGGTTGTCCGAAATAATTTCGTATTTTTAGGTCAAATTCTAAAGCCAAATTGTACCAAATACTTGTGAACGATGATTTTCGATGTTATCAGTATATCAGCAATCTTTGCCGTCTTCGAATACTACTTATTCTCAATCGAATCCTCGATTTGGTCATCATCAGTGGCTTTCTAGATGAAACAATATTTCAGTGTCGTATCACCACTACGGATTTTTTCAAATTAAAAAAAAAATGAACTTATTTGTTCCATCTTCAAAATGTAATAACATATTAAATAAAAGAAATTGTAATAGTTGTATACGTCGAGATAAATTGAATGGCGTTTTGGTAAAGAGGTAAAAGTCATAAATTATTTGTCAGTTTGAAGTTTTGCAGCACTTGTATTGCTGTAATACATACCTCAGGTAATTAAAAGTAAATTTTTAATACATAACTTATTTATGTATTCAAAGTTTACCTTTAAAATTTACCTGAGGTCTGTATTTCAGGAATACAAGTGTTGCAAAACTTCAAACTGACAAATAAGTAATTGATGACATATACCTCTTAACCAAAACGCCATTCAATTATACTCTGGCACTCCGCCTCTCTGCCTATCCCAAATAGGGAATTGCGTGATGGTGTGTATGTATGCACGGAGTACTTAATTCCTGCAATACAAGCACCATTTACATATTGATAACCTGCAAGTAAACACTAGTTAGTATCTGTCCAAAATATTTATGTTATCTGATGCTGCAAATCTCAGACACCGTGATATTTGCGGTATCAGAGAGTGGTCTTAAAAAAACGGCTTACTCGTTAATTCTATAAAATAATCGATTAAATAAATAATCAAATCTTCCCTTCATTGAAATTGAAAGGAACTTGGAACCCTTTTCGAAGTATTTGTAAATTGGCGAAATCATATATCCGAGTTAAGGGGCTAAATCTTCGCAAGCTTCCATCCTGTCAACTTAATTAATAAATATCGTATCTACATTAACGGTTTCAATTCCAAAAACCATAATTATTCGCATAATCCATACCGCATAGGTCTACGTCGTTATATCCGAATTTATATTTTTAAACTTATTTTACCAATTTACCACACGTTTATGCTTTATTTTATAATTAGTACAGATACTGCCATCTATACAAAAGTTTATAAATATTTTTGACACTTTTTAAGACGATTTATTATCGAGATACTGTCAATTTACTAAAGTGATCCGTTTGACAGCCATCACGAGTCGCGAGGATTGGCGCGTTAGTATTTTTTTAAAATTTAAAGTCAATCAACATATTTAAGTGGATTCTTTGTATTGTATCAGTTATCTTTGTCGCAATATTTTCTCGAATAATTTATCAATATCAAAATCAATACAAAAAGCAAATAATGGTGGAAAGGAAAGGAAAATCGGAAGGAAACTAATGGAAACTCACTGGAAATTAATGAAGAAAGATTAACGGCACAAATTTACAGTACAAATGTGAGGTAAAGGCGTGGTAAAGGAAGACCAAGGAAAGTATGGTTGTATCAAATGTGTGATATTATATGTATAATTAAAGGAAATGAGAAATCCTAGGTATTTTATGACAAGGTTTATGGATGTAGAAGAGATAAGAGATATATGTCGTGATAAAATAGTATGGCGCTCTTTCTTCTCTACTTACCCGACAGGTAAACGGCGTGAAAGTATGTTTGTATCATCATTGTTCCACCCTATCATAGGACAAATTCTCGGCTGACTCAGTGAACTAACCAAAAAATAAAAAAAATACGAATTCCCCAATTAATGCTGCTTTTGGGAATGCAAAGTCCAAAAACTTGAGGGGGTTGATAAGAATACTTCTATTAGCACTAAAGAAGGGACGATCCACGGTGATAAAGAGAAAAAGGAAGTAAAATGCGTACTTACAAGATTTCACCTACTGCATACCTGTTTAAATACCAATTGCAAATGAACTTAAGTTTACACCTCTCAAAAGGTTTTATCAGACATATGTTGTTTATAGTTAAGACAGTAACGTTGTGGAGGTTTAAAGACATTGTAATTTATTTTTATCAAACACTGTTTATTCCACTTTTTTGTGACGGTATAACCCTACCGGTTTCAAGGCTTTCACCTCATCTTCAGGGAAGAGCAAACAAGACTAAATGCTGTTCGAACTGGTATCGATATACACGCTTCAATGGCTGGAAGCTGGAGGGTGAGGGAGGCACGGGACGATTTCGGCCAAGAGTGGAGAGATTTTTGGAAAATAACTGTTCAACAGATGTTCCGATCGGTGTACTGACTTAGAAATTTCTAGGGCCTCTAATCTGTCCAATTTATTTCCGTTACCACTGATATGTAAGAATTTGGCATCATAGATAGAAAAAGTATGATTCTCACGGTGACAATGATTAGCCATTTCAGAATAAATTAGAGGATTTGTTAAGGCGGATTTGTGTTCACGAAATCTCTTTTCAAAAGATCTTCCTGTCTTTCCTATATAGAAATTATCACAGTCGGCACATAAAAGTTTATACACACCACTGTTGCTAAGTATTCCATTTTTGCCTTTCCCATTAAATAAGAGTTTCCGGAGATTAAAATTAGTGTAAAAAGCTGGATTTATGTAACTTGGAATATTTTTGGTAATTTCGTATGATATGTTTTTTTATAAATAGGACTTTGCTCCATTTATAAGTATGCTTATAGGTGTCGTTAAATATATAATCTTATAAGTTTCTTTATTGCTTTGTTTTTTTAAAGTGAATTAACGAGGCTTCCAGGATAGCCATTTTTTAGTAGCAATTTTTTTATGGTTATTAATTCCTTTTTAAAATTGTCGTCGATTAATGGGACACTGAGCAATCTATGAAGCATACAGTTAAATGCGGCGAATTTATGGTTATTAGGAAGGTTGGAAATTGCTGGACTTATAGAGTCTGAATAAGTTTTTTTCCTATATATATATCAAAGTAAAAAACCGGCAGGGTTATACCGTTACAAAATAGTGGAATAAACAGTGTTTGATAAAAATAAATTACAATGTCTTTAAACCTCCACAACGTTAATGCCTTAACTATGAACAATCATTTTAAGTTATAAAAAAGCGGAACAAATATAACAGAACGTCAATAAACTGTGGATAATCAAATTTTTACTTACGAGTATAATAACAATTTATAAATTTAAATGTCCAAAAAAGGCTTGCCTAACGGTACATACCACCTATTTCATGTCTATTAGGAAAAAACTTAAAAATATGTTCCATGAAAAAGCGTTAGTGAATTTGTAATTTGCATTTTTTGTCGTGTTTCTTTCCTGATTGCTGTCAAAACGTTTCATACTAGTACAATCGCGTGTATTATTTCTCAAAGTAAAAATAGCTTTCATTTGATGTCAACCTGAATATTGATTAAGTAAAAACGATATCTATTTTTACTTGCATTTTGTATACTTTAACCCTTTACAAGATAAAAATAACATTTTCAGTGTACATATTCAAACCCCATTATTTATTCATCAAACATTGTGGTTTGCTTCTGTTTGCCACACCCCATATCCTGGCAGGTAATAAGGACAATCCACTTCAATATTTATATGTTTCCGTTTACACAACTCAGAAATAACTCAATTTCATGTTCAAATATTTGAATATTCTTCAAAAGTGTTGAAATATAATGGAAATATTATTTAACACATCTAACATATTGGATATAGAATAAACCTAGGCCATAGTAAAAATAATAATACTAAAAAAATGACAATTTATATAGCGCAGTTTAGAGAGCACTCTCCTGAAATGCATTATAATTCGGGATTCGTAACACATCATTATAAGACTTATTCAGTTTCAATCCTGGGGATTGGTTAGCAGCAAAGCTCTACATTTCTTCCTCTACTCCGCTCGATCTTCAGCAATCCTCTTGAGCTCTGTATAGGAGGTGCAGTCCATATCGTGGCATATTTGCTCCAGATACTCCCGGCGAGGACGCTCTCTGCCAATCGATACCTCAATCATTCCTTCCGGTATATTGTGCAGTAGATTTTCATATCGCAGCATATGACCCAACCATTCTGCACGCCTTTCCGATATGGTGTTTGACAAGTGCCTGGTTTCTTCGATCCTGCTGAGAACCTCGTCATTTATAATGTGGTCTCTCCAGGAAATCCTTAGGATTCGTTTATAGGTCCACATCTCGAAGGCCTTCTAGTCCCGGCCTTCTAGTCCCCGTTGAATATCTAGTCCCCGGCAGCCCGAAATGTATTTATCCCCGGCAGCCCGAAAAAACATATTTGTCCCCGGCAGCCCAAAAAAGATCTCCAACGCCCCTTATGCCAGTCCAATTACGTATAATGCGGAATCAGGAGATTTGCCTCCTGCCAACCCCTCTTCGACCTTCTATTTTCCCTTGGATGATCAGGTGTAGTGGTTTGTACTTTGCTCCTCTAAGTACATGACCCAAGTAGGACACCTTTCGGATATTAATATTAGTCAACAACTCTGGCTCTTTGAAGATTTTGTCTCTTTGAAGAACCCTTGTGTTGCTGACCATATCCATATCATTCTCCGGTGCATCCACATTTCGAATGCTTCCAGTCGGTTCATACTACCAACTTTGAGGGTCCATGATTCCACTCCATGCAATAACACTGACCAAACGTAGCATTTGACTAACCGTTGTCGAAGTTTCAAGTTTAGATTATCATCGCAGAATACGCTTCTCATTTTACTAAAAGCCGCATGAGATGATTCAATTCTGCACTTGACTTCGGTTTCTGGGTCGAGGTCTTCCACTAGGATACTTCCGAGGTATTTAAATTGTTTCACTCTCTCTATATCAGCACCGTTCAATGTAAGACGTGCTCCTGCGTTGTTCTATAGATATTATTAGTATCGTTAGGTCAAGAAACAAATGAATACCAAATTATTTCATAACGAACACAATAATTTATAAATTTCAACACAATAATTTTTAAATTTTAGTATAAAATTTATTTAGCATAAAATATAACACAATAATTTATTAATTGTGTTATAATATACATCATACGTCATAACACAATAATTTAAAAAAACAAACAGCATTTGATTTCCTCAAATTATTGGGTTTCCTTTCATCCTTGTATAGTTGGTGTTCATTTGCCACAAGTGTTTTTATTTATCTTTTATCTCACGCGGTATCCTTGTGTTCTTTCACGCCGTAGACGTCTCTTATCCTTAAAGAGGCTTAATCCTCTGTTTTATGGCAGTTGAGGATGCTGTCATCTTAATATCTTTCCTCTTTTATCTCCCGTCCACGGCAATGAAGGACACTTGGGACAGATTTTTCGACATCTTTAACATCTCAAAAGGTGATTATCCTTTTTTATTTCTTTAGAATAATACAAATGGCATTGTACACAAAAAAAAACTTTTTGATTATTTGGTTATATACTATAATATTTAACAAATTTAACATATAACTAACGAGATATATATACAAGTTAAGTGTAAGGATAGGAAAGTGATGGATGTGGTCATTATATGAGATTCTTCTCCATACCAGCATATATTGCTGGTATTGATAAAAAATACATCATCTCAGGAGCGCTTTCTAATTACCTCAACTTATTGAAAAAATAAGGGAGGCTGAAATATTTTAATTTCACTAGTAAAAGTGCCATTTGGATTCTTAAATCCAGATATAAAACGGCCTATAAGTCAGTCTAAGAGTAAAACCAGTCCGGAAGATGAGATGTTATGAGATGAGCCCAGACTTTTTGATAGCTTCTATCTTAAATGTATTTTACGTAGTTTATCTTAAGACATACATACTCGTATATGTGCGATATGTTGTTTATAGTTAAGGCATTAACGTTGTGGAGGTTTAAAGATATTGTAATTTATTTTTATCAAACACTGTTTATTCCACTTTTTTGTGACGGTATAACTCTACCGGTTTCAAGGCTTTCACCTCATCTTCAGGGGAGCACAAACAAGACTAAATGCTGATCGAACTGGTACAGATATACACGCTTCAACGGTTGGAGGCTGAGGAGTGAGGGAGGCATGATATGATTTCGGCCAAGAGCGTAGAGATTTTTGGGATATAACTGTTCAACAGATGTTCGGATCGATGTACTGACTTAGAAATTTCTAGGGCCTCTAATCTGTCTAATTTATCTAATCATTGTCACCGTGAAAATCATACTTTTTCTATCGATGATGCCAAATTCTTACATATCAGTAGTAACGGAAATAAATTGGACAGATTAGAGGCCCTAGAAATTACATCGATTCGAACATCTGGTGAACAGTTATATCCCAAAAATTTCTCCGCTCTTGGCCGAAATCGTCCCATGCCTCCCTCACCCCTCAGCCCCCAACCGTTGAAGCGTGTATATCGGTACCAGTTCGAACAGCATTTAGTCTTGTTTGTGCTCCCCTGAAGATGAGGTGAGTCTTGAAACCGGTAGGGTTATACCGTCACAAAAAAGTGGAATAAACAGTGTTTGATAAAAACAAATTACAACCATTTCTACATTATTCATTTATACACGTATATACTGCATTGCTATCAATAAAACTTAACTAATGCACATATGTTATTATTGTTATTGTCATATTGTATTTAAACTTCCTCCTACGAACTCCGTGGCCTGGTGGTAAGACACTTGTCTGCCGATCTGGAGGTTGCGGGTTCGATCCCCGCTGGAACCCAGATTTTTTTAAATAGGATTCCAGTCTGGTTAACACTTAGGACCTATAAAAGCATCTTTCTGGTTGGCTGGAAGAGATTGCTACATAGCAATAAACTCGCCAGGTTAAAAAAAAACTCTTATGAAAAAAATCTTGCTATTCGATTTGATTGAGTTATCCTTGTTTCAAATGTAAAATAAATAAATAAATAAAATATGACATCATTACAAAGTGGTTGAAATATATTTTTAATGATTCAAGATATACATTTAGACTTTTAATTCAGAAAGATCGACAGCTGCCACATAAATGGGCATGAAATTAATATGAATTACGACGGCTCCGCTCTCAATTTAGGTCACATCTGCTGAACCAGGGCAGGAAAAGCGCTGAATTAGCCGTGTGTTCAGCATTGCACATGGATGGTACATTTAATGTGAAACTATTTGTAACTGGGTTGTGTAATAGACAAAAGTTGTTCGTAAATGCGGGATTTCTAAAAATAGGGGAAATATTTATTGCTGTGCCACCAACTAGGGGAGGTAACTGCCAAAAATGATTTAAATAGCCGTCTCATTTACTGACAACGTCATCCATCTTGTTGTATAGATATAAATAATATAAAAGTGACTTTTTAAAGCTGTTTTGTAAATTTTTTATGTTTCAAACGAATTTCAGGTTAAAGGGTTCCAATTCAGATGTTTTTTTCCCAAATTTAAGTAGAGAGGTCCAAATTAAGATGAAGAGGTCTTAATGCTGATGGCGATGTCCAAATTTTGATAAGAAAGGTCGAAGTTTAGTGCAGAGGTTCAAATTGAGGTCGAAAAGTTTAAATTTAGGTGGAGAGATCGAAATTGATATGCATATGTACAAATTTATATAGTAAGTCCCAAATTCACCCACATGCATACTGTTATGAAAATGTGAGTGGTAGGTCTTGGTGGAGTAAGACAAAGGAAAGTTTGGTTGGATCAAGTGAAGATATTTTGAATGAATAAAATGTAAAAAGTAAGGGTAAACGTAGGATCTGCATGAGAAAAGTGTTTGAATGTGAAATAGGTGAAACGTGTTTGTCGAGATAGGAAAGTTTAGCTATCGGTTTTTTCTGCCTACCCCAATATAAAAGCGGTGTGATGGTATGTATGTTATCTATTTGAAAGAACCCTACCTTTTTTGAGACTTTTGTACACCATACGTTATAAAAGAAATAATTGATAAGGTACTGAGGAAAGCCTTAAATTGAGACGTAAGTTTACGTATAATAGTTTTTCAGAAGAAAATATATTTTATCATCCAGAAAAAAATACGTACACGTACATCACATATCGATTAATAAATCCCGAGACTAACTACTAAAACAACATTTGTTTGCCAAAATTCTTCTTGATTCATCAACATAGTCTCCTTCAAGAGCGATATATTCATTCCAACGCTTTTCTAACTTTTCTATGCCAGCCGTGTTGAACGATTTATCTTTGTTTTCAAAATAGGCGTTAGTTTCGGCAATCACTTCTTAATTGGAGCCAAATCTCTTTTCCTGGAGCATCTTTTTGAGGTCTGCGAACAGCCAATAATCACTGGGCCAAATCTGGAGAATACGGTGGGTGAGGAAACAATTCGAAGTTCAACTCATGCAATTTGGCCATCGTTACCATCGACTTGTGACACGGTGCATTGTCCTGATGAAAGAGAACTTTTTTCTTTTTCATATGGGGCCATTTTTTTGCAATTTCTGCCTTCAAACGCTCCCGTACCGCTTTGTAATATTCGCTATTGATGGTTTTTCCCTTTTCAAGGTGATCGATGAATATTATACCATGCGCATCACAAAATACGGAAGCCATAACCAATGTTTTATCAACACACGAAATTCGTTTTTTTTCCATTGTTTTGAAAAAAGTAGCGTCACTAAAACCACTGTGTCATTACGCAATGTCGGAATGTCACGAAAGTTTGACACGTAGCTTCTAAAGGTTTGTACTAACTGAGAATGGTATGGATTTGTTATTAGAGGTGCCATCTGTTGGTTAGTCCCGGAACTTATTGATCGATGTGTTATACTCGTAACAGAAGAATCCATTGAAGAATGATTGAAGACCATAAGTCCATTGAAGGCCATAAGACGCGTCTTGAGAATTTTATTTTATTATTTATTCGTGTGCTATCCGTCAACAATTGAATTAGTGATTCGGGGATTTTCAAAAGCGTGACTGGAAGCCAACACTGTGTTCGATCCTCAAATTAAAATCATTTTTGTAAGCACGAAACTCACGATTTATTACACACGTGTTGGTTATATTATTCCACACGTGAAGAACTAAAAACACTGGCGCAAATTTAGCATATTTTTAATAGTTTTATACAGGTTTTAGAACACATAATTGGTCAAATACTCTAAAAGTTTTTCAGTAATAGCTCTGGGTACGTGTTCTTAAAACAAAATTTATTATTTTAAAGAATAATTAAAATACAAACAATAAAGAAATTAGGAAAATTAAAAAAGATGAAAGGAAATTAAAAGAGTCCTGCAAAAATCCACCTTTATGTTATCTTATAATATTTATTTAAAACAATAAAGTAAATAAAGGAAGGAACATGATCGCAAAAAAAATATTGAAATGATTATTCGTCTTTATGAAATTTAAGGGTTAAGATGGTTTGGACATGTGAAGGGAACAAATAAACAAAATAATGACATGCAGTGAGACTTGGGAATCATTTACCAACTAATATTAGACTCACTTCGTCACTGGCATGTTTTAAAAAGCGTCTAAAAAAAAACTCTTAACCCTTCCCTTACGGTGCTAAAATTGAAACGCGCGCTCCGGCGTTGGGTAGTGAGTACGCGATCAAAAATTAGCGATTTTAAATCGGAAAAATAAGAACATTCATAGATAACCCCCTTAATTAATTATAATTGAAGTTAAAAATTATAATAATTGAGATTTATTTGCTGAAAACATTAAAAAACCATCTGGCAACGCTCACGGAACGAGCGTAGGTCTAATATGTTTGCAAGCCCAATAGCTACTGCGGCGCGGAGCGGTAGTGGCTTACTCCCGGCGTATTACGCTTGCGACGATTGAGACAATTGAGCTCCTCGCAATTCAGTGAAGTATGCAAGAGTGAGATGCGAATATAGTGTCGCGCTTCCCGCATACTCTTCACCTATCGTCAATACGAGGCACTCACAGCGTTTAAATGCGAATTTGTTTCCGATCTTCATAAAACACCTACGATGTAGTCGATAAATTCTGATTATTATAAATATTATTTTTTAAATCAATGCGTAAATATATTATGGAGGAATACCTAAAATTTTAACCTTATATTTATTATATTTATAGAGATATTGATGGTTATTAGAAGCAACGTGTAGAAGATACCCAACACAGGGAAGGAAAGGTTTTTCAAGTCAGTAATGTAACGTGTTTCATTCTCGATTTTCTTTTCCTCTCCACCATTCCTTCTTTTTTCCGTAATTGATAATATCTTATTTTTATTTGTAATATGTGTACCGTTCATGAATTTTATGCGTATGAATAATGATATGAATATTTAAGCAACCATGTACTTCCTTTACGTGTATTATTTTTCCCTGATGATGAGGTGAAAATCTTGAAACCGGTAGAGTTATACTGTTATATAAAGTGGAATAAACAGTGTTTAATGAAACAAATTACAATTCCTTTATTTAATTTATTTATCCACCGCACGGATTTCTCTTGTTACACAAAGAGGGTCTGCATCTAGAGTTACCATATTCGTTAGGAAGAATATCAGCCAGGATTCTTCTCATACTGCTAGGTAGTGCCGAGAATATATCAACAGTGTCATTCAGTTGGTTTAATATCTCTATACCACGCGTGACTGAGTGTTTAGCCATGATATTCGTTCTGTAAGTTGGTATGTAGAACAGAGGGTGATTCCTTACACGACTATATTTATTAGGTATGTTACATATAAACTTAGTGCTTCTGGAATCACGAGACAATTAAAGTAACCTTTTGTATTAAACAATTACTTTTGCCTGGTTCGTTTTAAGACATTATCACCCGGCAACAATTTCGCTTCATTGTTTTTCAATAAATAAGTGAGTAAATAATCAAATAATACAAAAAAGATGAAAGTTTTATAGACAATTATGAAGTTTTGTTCTCATTGCCTATTCTACAGGAATATGGCGTAACGATTTGAAAGTATGAGTTTGAATATAAACAGTGTTAGATACGCAATGACACTGAAAGAACGAGAACCCTAAAATATTTTCACATAAGTTAATGTAGTCTATAAACTTTTCCTTGTTGGCACTTTTCCGTAAAATTGCTCCATATATCATCACGCAGTGAGAGAACGGGATGCTGAAAAGGACTGAAGGACTGAAAATTGAAATAAATTTGGTCAAGTGCCGTGAGGTGTGAATCCCAGCTTTATATACATAATATATATTATATAATATAACGCACACTTCACATAAAAGTAATCTAGGCTTGATGTATTGTTTGGAAACACGTCCGCGAAAATGTAATTTATGGCTGATCCTTTTACTTGCTGCTCGAGTGTGTGACATTTTTTTTTCATTATCCACAATACAAAATTTAAAGTTTACATCATTTTAAAAAGGAAGAGGTAGACCATAGAGAAAGTATAATTACATACAATATTGTCTGTTGTCTGACTAGTCCACCTACAGTATTAGCTGGGACGGCCAATGTTGGGTGAATGTGATGGAATACAAGTAGCCTGATCAAGTGGCCATGTACTTGCTAAATAATTAGTTGTAAGAATTGTTATCTAGTTATAAGTTGTATGTAGGTGTTTACAATTTCTAAAGTGTGATGTATTAAGATTATTAAAAATAAAATGACTTGAAGGAAATTAAAAAGAAGTTAGTTCATAGTTATAATATATAAAATAGATTTGTTCTCAAGATATAAATTTGTATGTAGATTATAGCCTTTGGTAAATGTTTGTACCATATATTATACATATATTACTTTGTGAAATAAAAAAAAAACATACAGTCCCATCACGTCATTTCCCTGTCGGGATAGGCAGAAAACGGAGTGCCAAACTTTTCTATCGCAACACACATTTATTTTTATTACACTTTCGACGTATATACACAAAGCATAACCTGAACGGCTTATTACCATGTTGTTTTTCTTTCCAACCAACTAGAAATAAGTTAAATAGTTCTTCAGTGAAAATTTCCCTGGAATCTATTTTAAAATATATCTGGGTTCCAATGCAAATCGAACTCGTAACCTCCGAGTTAAAATACAGGTATCTTGCTAACTAGACAACATTTATCGAAGGAGTAACATTTTTAGCCTATTTTATTACCATACACCTTCTTACTTAACTCTTAAGTTTTCTCTGTTTATCAACGTTCCTTCTTTCAGAATATCATTCACTTGATCCAACCAAACATTAATTATTCTTCTTCTCACGTGCCTTTCACTTACAATTGCATTAAACATTTTGTTATTCTTTGTTTATTCATCCATTCCATATGCCCAAAGCATTTTAAAGTAAACTTGTTCATCATCTTACTCAACACATCAATCTAAAATTACCATCCATCCTTAATCACTTCATTCCGTATTCTGGCATACATTGTCATCTCATGTATCATTTTAAGAGCACGCATTTTTATAACATTTATTTGGCTTTTTTTAGTCTTGTCATAAAAACTCGTAATTTATAAATACATCTCAAATCCATTCTCTGGCACTACCATCGAGAGGAGGGGAAGATGCAAACTCAGCAGACACACATGACACGCATGGCAACTAATGAAATGTTCACCATCCCTAGAGTTAAAACCTCTTTTGCCCAAAGGCAATATGCTTATTTGGCTCCCATTACATACAATGGCGTGCCGACTTCAATAAGGGTAAAGGTAGGAAAACTATTTAGACAGTCGATCGGAGCGTGGTTGTTATTGCGACAAGATTTTGAGTACTTGGGCTTTCAGGATGAATGACGAGTGGAAAGGATTTATGTGAGCTCGTGAGTGTGGGTCTCTTCTTGTTGTTTTAATTTTGGTTGTTTTTGTATTTGTGTTTCTGTGTATTTTTCTTTTTTTTTTCTTTTTTTTTTTTGTTTTGGATTTGTTTTGATTTTTATTCTTATGATTGTGTGCGGATATTGTGGGATGAATATTTTTGGTCTTTCTGGAGTGATAATGTGTGAGGAGTTGAGTTTCGCAAGATGTTTCCAGTTGTAGTTGAGTGTCACTGTTTGGCAGGTTGATGAGAACGTGCAACGGGGGTTTTTTGTGTAATCAAAAATCGGAAAGAAGTATCGATTTATTTTTTCATGCATAATATCCTCAGTGAGATACAGGCAAAAGCCTAGTTTACTGGGGATACGACAAATGAAAGGCAACAAACCCAGATCCATTAAAATTATATGTCCAAATCAAATTACCTGTTGTTTTTTCTCAAATTGTGTATATTTCTTGTCATGTGTAATAATAATAATAATAATAATAATAATAATAAAATAAAAAGAGCCACTTATCTAAGTAAAGTCTGCGCCAAAGTGGTTTCATTCCTTCATCACATATTTAATTTATTTGTCTTAAATATAACGGTGGACGACCTCGTGATCTAGTAATAATACACTATAGGTAGGCTTTCACAGAGGTTTCGATTTTAATGGTAATTTTAAAAAGACATACTATCGAGTTAATATGGAGATTTTGAAATAATACGAAGTGAACTCCCAACTAACAAGATCAATCGTGTCCCTGTATGAAAAAAGTATGGAAGGTGTCACAGTAGGCTTAATGATTTGCAATAAAAAAATATCTGCAACAAGGATGTTTGATGTCTCCATGGCTGTTCAGTATTTACTCCTTTACGAACGAGATAAAGTGTGATTAGATTAGGTAAAGTGTGACACCATTCAGTTAAACGAGATCAAGTGTGACACCATTCAGTTAAACGAGATCAAGTGTGACACCATTCAGTTAAACGAGATCAAGTGTGACACCATTCAGTTAAACGAGATAAAGTGTGACGCCATTCAGTTTAATTGTGAATGGTTTGTTGTATTGATTTAATATTCCTTTATCTTCCATTCATTTTAGTTTCCATGATATTCACCTTTTATATATTTTTTTCTTTTTAGACGAGACATGAGCAACGGTGGTGGACGCCTTCCTCGGTCCTCGAGTATCGACTCCATGGTGGAAGCGGTGTGGAGCGAGGGCAATGGAGGGCCACAGCAGGGGAGCCCTCCTACCAACAAGGCAGCCCCTGCGCTCTGCCTCGCTTCGCCCTCCACCGGCCGGAGAAGCAAGGGCCACAGAGGACTAAACGGTAGGACTACTGCAATTTTTTATTCTCAATCTTA